>JBBMRE010000155.1:895000-1082814 GCA_037974335.1 Prionace glauca
GAGACTCTGAGACTCTGAGGCACTGAGACACAGAGACACTGAGTCACTGAGACACAGACACACTGAGACTCTGAGACACTGAGAGACAGAGACACTGAGATACTGAGGCACAGACACACTGAGACTCTGAGACACTGAGGCACAGAGACACTCAGACAGAGAGACACTGAGAAACTGAGGCACCAAGACACAGAGACTCTGAGAGATTGAGACTCTGAGACTCAGAGACACTGAGACACAGTAACACAGCGACACAGAGACAATGAGGCACAGAGACACAGAGACACTGAGGCAGAGAGGCACAAAGACACAGAGACACAGAGACACTGAGACACTGAGACACTGAGACACAGAGACACTGAGACACTGAACACTAAGACACAGAGACACTGAGACACTGAGACACAGAGAGACTGAGATTCTGATACATTGAGACACAGAGACACTGAGGCACCAAGACACAGAGCCACCGAGACACTGAGACACAGAGACACTGAGACACAGTGACACAGAGACACTGAGGCGCAGAGACACTGAGACTCTGAGACACTGAGACACTGAACACTAAGACACAGAGACACTGAGACACAGAGACACTGAGACACTGAGATTCTGATACATTGAGACACAGAGACACTGAGGCACCAAGACACAGAGACACAGATTCACTGAGCCACAGAGACACTGAGACACAGAGACACTGAGACACAGTGACACAGAGACACTGAGGCGCAGAGACACTGAGACTCTGAGACACTGAGACACTGAACACTAAGACACAGAGACACTGAGACACAGAGACACTGAGACACTGAGACTCTGAGACACTGAGACACAGAGACACAGAGACACTGAGACGCTGAACACTGAGACACAGAAACACTGAGACACAGAGACACTGAGACACTGAGACACTGAGACACTGAGACACAGAGACACTGAAACTCTGAGACACTGAGACAGAGAGACTTTGAGACACTGAGGCACAGAGACACTCAGACACAGAGACAAAGAGACATTGAATCAATGAGACACTGATACACTGAGGCACAGAGACACTGAGACTTTGACACTCTGAGACACAGATACTGTGCTTCTGAGACTCTGAGACACAGAGGCACAGAGACACTGAGACTTTGGGACACTGAGACACAGAGACACTGAGACACTGAGATACAGAGGCACAAAGACACTGAGACACAGTGACACTGTGACACTGAGACAAAGAGACATTGAATCAATGAGACACAGATACTGTGATTCTGAGACTCTGAGACACAGAGGCACAGAGACACTGAGACTTTGGGACACTGAGACACAGAGACACTGAGACACTGAGACTTTAGGACACTGAGACACAGAGACACTGAGACACTGAGATACAGAGGCACAAAGACACTGAGACACAGTGACACTGTGACACTGAGATACTGAGACACTGAGACTTTGAGACACTGAGACACATAGACACTGAGACTCTGAGACACAGAGGAACAGAGACACTGAGACACTGAGACATTGAGACACAGAGACACTGTGACACTGAGACACTGAGGCAATGAGATACTGAGACACAGAGACACTGAGACACTGAGACACAAAGACACTGAGACACTGTGACTCTGAGACACTGAGAGAATGGGACACTGAGACTCTGAGATACCGAGACACAGAAACACTGAGACACAAAATTTTGAGACACTGAGACTCAGAGACACTGAGACTCTGAGACACAGAGATACTGAGACACTGAGACACAGAGAATCTGAGACACTGAGACTCTGAGACACTGAGTCACAGAGACACTGAGACACAGAGATACTGAGACACAGAAACACTGAGTCTCTGAGACACTGATACATTGAGACTCTGAGACACTGAGGCACAGAGATAGAGAATCACTGAGACAGAGAGACACTGATAATCTGAGACACTTAGACACTGTGACATTGAGGCACAGAGACACTCAGACACAGAGAAACTGAGGCACCAAGACACAGAGACTCTGAGAAATTGAGACTGAGACTCTGAGACACTGAGACAGAGTAACACAGAGACAATGAGGCACAGAGATACATAGACACTGAGGCACAGAGGCACAGAGACACTGAGACACAGAGACACAGAGACACTGAGACTCTGAGACGCTGAGACACAGAGACAATGGGACACTGAGACACAAAACTTTGAGACACTGACACACAGAGACACTGATACTATGAGACTCTGAGATACAGAGATACTAAGACACTGAGACACAGAGACACTGAGACACTGAGACTCTGAGATTTTGAGACACTGAGGCACAGAGACACTGAGACACAAAGACACTGAGATTCTGAGACACTGAGGCACAGAGACACTGAGACACTGAGATACTGAGACACAGAGACACTGAGTCTCTGAGACACTGATACATTGAGACTCTGAGACACTGAGGCACAGAGATAGAGAATCACAGAGCCAGAGAGACACTGATACATTGAGACTCTGAGACACTGAGGCACAGAGATAGAGAATCACAGAGCCAGAGAGACACTGATAATCTGAGACACTGAGACACTGTGACATTGAGGCACAGAGACACTCAGACACAGAAAACTGAGACACTGAGACTCAGAGACACTGAGACTCTGAGACGCTGAGACACAGAGACACTGTGACACAGAGACACAGAGACAGTAAGATACTGAGAGACTGAGGCACAGAGACACTGAAACACTGAGGCACTGAGACACAGATACACAGAGACACTGAGACTCTGAGACACAGAGGCACTGAGACACAGAGACATAGAGACACTGAAACTCTGTGACACTGAGACACTGTGACACAGACTCACTCAAACTCTGAGACACAGAGACACTGTGACTCTGAGACACTGAGACACAGAGACGCAGAGACACTGAGACACAAAGACACAGAGACACTATGACACTGAGACACTTAGACAAAGAGACACTGAGACATTGAGACACCGTGACACTGAGCCATAGAGACACTAAAACAGAGAGACACCGAGGCACTGATTCTCTGAGGCACTGACACACAAGGACTTTGAGACACAGAGACACTGATACACTGACACACAGAGACACTGATAAACATAGACTCTGAGACACTGTGACACTGAGGTACAGAGACACTCAGACAGAGAGACACTGAGACTCTGATACACTGAGACACAGAGAAACTGTGACGCTGAGGCACAGAGACACAGAGTCACTGAGACTCTGAGACACAAAACTTTGAGACACTGAGACACAGAGATACTGGGACACGAGACACTGACAGTCTGAGACACTGAGACACAAAGAAATGAGACCCTGAGAAACAGAGACACTGAAACACAGATACACTGAGACTCTGACACACTGAGACACAGAGACTCTGAGACCCTGAGACACTGAGACACAGAGACACTGAGACTCTGAGACTCTGAGACACTGAGACTCTAAGACACTGAGACACTGAGGTATAGAGACACTCAGACAGAGAGACACCGAGGCACTGATTCTCTGAGACTCTGAGACACAAAGACACTGAGACACTGAGGCACAGATAAACTGAGACACAGAGACACAGAGACTCTGAGACACTGAGGCACAGAGACACTGAGACACTGAGGCACAGATAAACTGAGACACAGAGACACTGAAACTCTGAAAACAGTGTGACACAGAGACACTGAGACTTTGAGATACTAAGACACTGAGGCACAGAGACACGGAGACACTGAGCCACAGAGACAGTGAGACACAGAGACACTGAGCCACAGAGACACTGAGACCCTGAGGCACAGAGACAGTGAGACTCTGAGACACTGAGGCACAGAGAAACTCAGACACAGAGACACTGAGTCTCTGAGACACTGATACACTGAGACACAGAGACACTGACACTCGGAGACACTGAGAGACAGGGACACTGAGACACTGAGACACAGAGACACTGAGACACTGTGACACTGGGACACAGCACTGAGACACTGAGACTCTGAGACGCTGAGGCACTGAATACAAAGACTTTGAGACACAGAGACACTGAGACACTGAGTCACAGAGATGCTGAGACACAGAGACACTGAGATTCTGAGACACTGAGACTCTGAGGCACAGAGACACTGAGACTCTGAGACACTGAGACTCTGAGACACTGAGAGTCTGAGACACTGAGACACAAAGACACAGAGATTCTGAGACACAGAGACACTTGGACACAGAGTCACAGAGTCTGAAACACTGAGACTCTGAGAAACTGAGGCACAGAGACACTGAGACACAGAGACATAGAGAGACTGAAACTCTGAGACACTGAGACACTGTGACACAGAGACTCTGAGACACAAAGACACAGAGACACAGACACACTGAAACTCTGAGACACTGAGAAACTGGGACACAGAGACACTGTGACTCTGAGACACTGAGACAATGAGACACAAAGACTTTGAGACACTGAGACACTCAGACACAAGACAAAGGGACACCGAGCCTCTGACACACTGATACACTGACACACAGGGACACTGAGACACTGAGAAACTGAGACTCTGAGACACACAGACACTGCGGCACTGAGACTCTAAGACACTGAGACACTGAGACACTGAGACTCTGAGACACTGAGGCACTGAGGCACAGAGACACTGAGACACAGAAAAACAGAGACACTGAGACTCAGAGACACAGAGACACTGAGACTTTGAGATACTGAGGTACAGAGACATTGAGACACTGAGACACAGAAACACAGAAACACTGAGACACTGAGATTCTGAGGCACAGAGACAGTGAGACACTGAGACACCGAGACACAGAGAGACTGAGACACTGAGACTCTGAGACACTGAGGCAATGAGACACTGAGGCACAGAGACACTCAGACAGAGAGACACTGGGTCTCTGAGACACTGATAAACTGAGACACAGAGACACAGAGACTCTGAAACCTGAGACACTGAGACACAGAGACACTGGGACACAGAGACACTGAGGCACAGAGACACTGAGACACTGTGACACTGAGGCACAGAGACACTCAACACAAAGCAAAGTGACACTGAGTGTCTGAGACATTGAGACAATGAGGCACTGAGACAAAGAGACACTGAGAAACAGAGACACTGAGAGCCTGATAGACTGAGGCACAGAGACACTGAGACACAGAGACACTGAGACACTGAGGCACCAAGACACAGAGACTCTGAGACACTGAGATGCTGACACTCTGATACATTGATACACAGAGACACAAACACACAGAAACACTGAGACACTGAGACACTGAGGCTCTGAGGCACAGAGGCACTGAGATACAGAGACACAAAGACTCTGAGACACTGAGACACAGAGACACAGAGACACTGAGACACTGAGGCACAGAGACACTGAGACACAGAGACACTGAGACACTGTGACTCAGAGACACTTAGACACTGAGACACTTAACACAGAAAGACTGAGACACTGAGACTCTGAGACACTGAGAGAATGGGACACTGAGACTCTGAGATACTGAGATACAGAAACACTGAGACACAAAATTTTGAGACACTGAGACTCTGAGACACTGAGGCACAGAGACAGTGAGACACAGAGACACTGAGATTCTGAGGCACAGAGACACTGAGACACAGAGATACTGAGACACAGAGACACTGAGTCTCTGAGACACTGATACATTGAGACTCTGAGACACTGAGGCACAGAGATAGAGAATCACTGAGACAGAGAGACACTGATAATCTGAGACACTTAGACACTGTGACATTGAGGCACAGAGACACTCAGACACAGAGAAACTGAGGCACCAAGACACAGAGACTCTGAGAAATTGAGACTGAGACTCTGAGACACTGAGACACAGTAACACAGAGACAATGAGGCACAGAGATACATAGACACTGAGGTACAGAGGCACAGAGACACTGAGACACAGAGACACAGAGACACTGAGACTCTGAGACGCTGAGACACAGAGACACTGTGACACAGAGACAGTAAGACACTGAGAGACTGAGGCACAGAGACACTGGAACACTGAGACACTGAGGCACTGAGACACAGATACTCAGAGACACTGAGACTCTGAGACACTGAGGCACAGAGACACTGAGACACAGAGATATAGAGACACTGAAACTCTGTGACACTGAGACATTGAGACACTGGGACACAGAGATACTGAGACAGAGAGACACCGAGACACTGAATCTCTGAGACACTGAGACACTGAGACACAGAGACACTGTGACCCTGAGACACTGAGACACTGAGACACTGAGACACTGAGACTCTGAGACACTGAGACACAGAGATACTGATACCCTGTGACACTGAGGCACAGAGACACTCAGAGACAGCGACAAAGAGACACTGAGTCTCTGAGACACTGATACACTGAGACACAGAGACACAGAGACACTGAGACTTTGAGACACAGAGACACTGAGGCACAGAGACACTGAGACACAGAGACATAGAGGCACTGAAACTCTGAGACACTGAGATACAGAGACTCTGAAACACAGAGACACAGACTCACTGAAAATCTGAGACACTGGGACGTAGAGAAACTGAGACAGAGAGGCACAGAGACACTGAATCTCTGAGACACTGTTGCACTGAGACACAGAGATACGGTGTCTCTGGGACAGTGAGACACTGAGACACGGAGGCACTGAGACACGGAGACACTGAGACACTGTGACACTAAGGCACAGAGACACGGAGACACAGAAACTCTGTGAATCTGAGACACTGAGACACTGCGACTCTGAGACACTGAGACACTGGGACGCAGAGACACTGAGACACTGGGACGCAGAGACACAGAGACACTGGCACAGAGACACTGCGACACAGAGACACTGTGACATTGAGACTCTGAGACGCTGAGACACTGAGGCACGGCGATACTGAGATACAGATTCACTGAGACTCTAAGACACTGAGACACTGAAAATCTAAGACACTGTGACACTGAGGCACAGAGACACTCAGACAGAGAGACACTGAGTCTCTGAGACACTGATAAACTGAGACACAGAGACAGAGACTCTGAGACTCTGAGACCTGAGACACTGAGACACAGAGACACTGTGACACTGAGGCACAGAGACACTCAACACAGAGACAAAGTGACACTGAGTGTCTGAGACATTGTTTCACTGAGACTCTGAGACATTGAGACACTGAGGCACAGAGACACTGAGACAAAGAGACACTGAGACACAGAGATACTGAGACACTGAGACTTTGAGATATTAAGACACTGAGGCACAGAGTCACTGAGGCACAGATACACTGAGTCTCTGAGACACAGAGACACCGAGAGTCTGATAGACTGAGACACAGAGACTCTGAGACACTGAGACGCTGAGACTCTGATACATTGAAACACTGTGACACAAAGACACAGAAGCACTGAGACACTGAGGCACTGTAGCACAGAGGCACTGAGATACAGAGACACAGAGACACAGAGTCACTGAGACACTGAGGCACAGAGACCACTGAGACACAGAGACACTGAGACACTGAGACACTGTGACTCAGAGACACTTAGACACAGAGACACTGAGACACTTAAACACAGAGAGACTGAGTCACTGAGACTCTGAGACACTGAGACAATGGGACACTGAGACACAAAACTTTGAGACACTGAGACACAGAGACACTGATACGATGAGACTCTGAGACACAGAGATACTGAGACACTGAGACACAGAGACACTGAGACTCTGAAACACTGAGGCACAGATACTCTGAGACACTGAGACTCTGAGATTTTGAGACACTGAGGCACAGAGACACAGAGACACTGAGATTCTGAGACACTGAGGCACAGAGACACTGAGACACAGAGATACTTAGACACAGAGACACTGAGTCACTGTGACACTGATACATTGAGACTCTGAGACACTGAGGCACAGAGATAGAGAATCACAGAGACAGAGAGACACTGATAATCTGAGACACTGAGACACTGTGACATTGAGGCACAGAGACACTCAGACACAGAAAACTGAGACACTGAGGCACCAAGACAAAGAGACTCTGAGAGATTGAGACTCTGAGACACTGAGACACAGTAACACAGAGACACAGAGACAATGAGGCACAGAGATACAGAGACACTGAGGCACAGAGGCACAGAGACACTGAGACACTGAGACACTGAGACACAGAGACACTGAGACTCTGAGACTCTGAGACACTGAGACACAGAGACACTGAGACACTGAGACACCGTGACACTGAGGCACAGAGACACTCAGACACAGAGACAATGAGACACTGAGTCTCTGAGACAGAGAGACACTGAGACTTTGAGACACTGAGACACAGAGTCACTGAGACACTGAGACTCTGAGACACTGCGACACTGAGATACAGAAATACTGAGACACAGAGACGCTGAGACACAGAGACACTGAGACACAGAGACACTGAGACTCTGAGACACTGAGACACTGAGACACAGAGACATTGAGACACTGAGGCAATGAGACACTGAGGCACAGAGACACTGAGACACAGAGTCACTGAGACTCTGAGACACTGTGACACTGATACTCTGAGACACTGTGACACTGAGGCACAGAGAAACTCACACAGAGAGACAGAGACACTGATACACTGAGACTCTGAGACACCGAGACTCTGAGATAATGAGACACAGAGACACTGAGACACTGAGGCACAGACAAACTGAGACTCTGAGACACTGAGACACAGAGACACTGAGATACTGAGGCACAGACACAATGAGACTCTGAGACACAGAGACTCTGAGCCACTGAACACAAAGACTTTGAGACACTGAGACACAGAGACATTGAGACTCTGAGATACTGAGACACAAAGACACTGAGATACTGAGGCACAGGGACACTGAGACTCTGAGACACTGAGACACTGATACTCTGAGATTCTGAGACACAGAGACACAAAACTTTGAGACACTGAGGCACAGAGACACTGAGACACAGAGACATAGAGGCACTGAAACTCTGAGACACTGAGATACAGAGACTCTGAAACACAGAGACACAGACTCACTGAAAATCTGAGACACTGGGACGTAGAGACACTGAGACAGAGAGGCACAGAGACACTGAATCTCTGAGACACTGTTGCACTGAGACACAGAGATACGGTGTCTCTGGGACAGTGAGACACTGAGACACGGAGGCACTGAGACACGGAGACACTGAGACACTGTGACACTAAGGCACTAAGGCACAGAGGCAGAAAGGCAATGAGACACAGAGACACTGTGACACTGAGACACTGAGACATAGAGACACTGAGACACAGAGGCACAGAGACACTGAGACTTTGAGACACAGAGACACAGAGACACTGAATCTCTGAGACTCTGAGTCACTGAGACACAGAGATACTGATACCCTGTGACACTGAGGCACAGAGACACTCAGAGACAGCGACAAAGAGACACTGAGTCTCTGAGACACTGATACACTGAGACACAGAGACACTGAGACTTTGAGACACAGAGACACTGAGGCACAGAGACACTGAGACACAGAGACATAGAGGCACTGAAGCTCTGAGACACTGAGATACAGAGACTCTGAAACACAGAGACACAGACTCACTGAAAATCTGAGACACTGGGACGTAGAGAAACTGAGACAGAGAGGCACAGAGACACTGAATCTCTGAGACACTGTTGCACTGAGACACAGAGATACGGTGTCTCTGGGACAGTGAGACACTGAGACACGGAGGCACTGAGACACGGAGACACTGAGACACTGTGACACTAAGGCACAGAGACACGGAGACACAGAAACTCTGTGACTCTGAGACACTGAGACACTGCGACTCTGAGACACTGAGACACTGGGACGCAGAGACACTGGGACACAGAGACACTGAGACACAGAGACACTGGCACAGAGACACTGCGACACAGAGACACTGTAACATTGAGACTCTGAGACGCTGAGACACTGAGGCACGGTGATACTGAGATACAGATTCACTGAGACTCTAAGACACTGATACACTGAAAATCTAAGACACTGTGACACTGAGGCACAGAGACACTCAGACAGAGAGACACTGAGTCTCTGAGACACTGATAAACTGAGACACAGAGACAGAGACTCTGAGACTCTGAGACCTGAGACACTGAGACACAGAGACACTGTGACACTGAGGCACAGAGACACTCAACACAGAGACAAAGAGACACTGAGTGTCTGAGACATTGTTACACTGAGACTCTGAGACATTGAGACACTGAGGCACAGAGACACTGAGACAAAGAGACACTGAGACACTGAGACACAGAGATACTGAGACACTGAGACTTTGAGATATTAAGACACTGAGGCACAGAGTCACTGAGGCACAGATACACTGAGTCTCTGAGACACAGAGACACCGAGAGTCTGATAGACTGAGACACATGGACTCTGAGACACTGAGACGCTGAGACTCTGATACATTGAAACACTGTGACACAAAGACACAGAAACACTGAGACACTGAGGCACTGTAGCACAGAGGCACTGAGATACAGAGACACAGAGACACAGAGTCACTGAGACACTGAGGCACAGAGACCACTGAGACACAGAGACACTGAGACACTGAGACACTGTGACTCAGAGACACTTAGACACAGAGACACTGAGACACTTAAACACACAGAGACTGAGTCACTGAGACTCTGAGACTCTGAGACAATGGGACACTGAGACACAAAACTTTGAGACACTGAGACACAGAGACACTGATACTATGAGACTCTGAGACACAGAGATACTGAGACACTGAGACACAGAGACACTGAGACTCTGAATCACTGAGGCACAGATACTCTGAGACACTGAGACTCTGAGATTTTGAGACACTGAGGCACAGAGACACAGAGACACTGAGATTCTGAGACACTGAGGCACAGAGACACTGAGACACAGAGACACTTAGACACAGAGACACTGAGTCACTGTGACACTGATACATTGAGACTCTGAGACACTGAGGCACAGAGATAGAGAATCACAGAGACAGAGAGACACATATAATCTGAGACACTGAGACACTGTGACATTGAGGCACAGAGACACTCAGACACAGAAAACTGAGACACTGAGGCACCAAGACACAGAGACTCTGAGAGATTGAGACTCTGAGACACTGAGACACAGTAACACAGAGACACAGAGACAATGAGGCACAGAGATACAGAGACACTGAGGCACAGAGGCACAGAGACACTGAGACACTGAGACACAGAGACACTGAGACTCTGAGACACTGAGACACAGAGACACTGAGACACTGAGAGACCGTGACACTGAGGCACAGAGACACTCAGACACAGAGACAATGAGACACTGAGTCTCTGAGACAGAGAGACACTGAGACTTTGAGACACTGAGACACAGAGTCACTGAGATTCTGAGACTCTGAGACACAGAGGCACAGAGACACTGAGACTCTGAGACACAAACACACAGAGACTCTGAGACTCTGAGACACAGAGGCACAAAGACACTGAGTCACTGAGACTCTAAGACACTGAGACACTGAAAATCTGAGACATTGAGAGACTGAGGCACAGAGACACTGAAACACTGAGGCACTGAGACACAGATACACAGAGACACTGAGACTCTGAGACACAGAGGCACAGAGACACTGAGACACAGAGACATAGAGACACTGAAACTCTGTGACACTGAGACACTGTGACACAGACTCACTCAAACTCTGAGACACAGAGACACTGTGACTCTGAGACACTGAGACACAGAGACGCAGAGAGACTGAGACACAAAGACACAGAGACACTAAGACACTGAGACACTGAGACAAAGAGACACTGAGACATTGAGACACTGTGACACTGAGGCATAGAGACACTCAAACAGTGAGACACCGAGGCACTGATTCTCTGAAGCACTGACACACAAGTACTTTGAGACACAGAGACACGGATACACTGACACACAGAGACACTGATAAACATAGACTCTGAGACACTGTGACACTGAGGCACAGAGACACTCAGACAGAGAGACTCTGAGACTCTGATACACTGAGACACAGAGAAACTGCGACGCTGAGGCACAGAGGCACAGAGTCACTGAGACTCTGAGACACAAAACTTTGAGACACTGAGACACAGAGATACTGGGACACAGAGACACTGACAATCTGAGACACTGAGACACAGAGATACTGAGACACAAAGAATTGAGACCCTGAGACACAGAGACACTGAAACACAGATACACTGAGACTCTGACACACTGAGACACAGAGACTCTGAGACCCTGAGACACTGAGACGCAGAGACACTGTGACTCTGAGACTCTGAGACACTGAGACACTGAGACTCTGAGGCTCTGAGACACTGAGATACTGTGACAATGAGACACTCAGATACAGAGACAATGAGACACTGACTCTCTGAGACACTGATACACTGAGACTTTGAGACACTGAGACACAGAGACACTGAGATTCTGAGACTCTGAGACACAAACGCACAGAGACTCTGAGACACAGAGACACTGTGACACTGAGACACTGAGACATAGACACACTGAGACACTGAGACACAGAGGCACAGAGACACTGAGACTTTGAGACTTTGAGACACAGAGACACTGAATCTCTGAGACTCTGAGACACAGAGGCACAGAGACACTGAGACACAGAGACACTGAGACACAGAGACACTGAGAGTCTTAGACACGGAGGCAATGAGACACTGAGGCACTGATAATCTGAGACACTGTGACACTGAGGCACAGAGAATCCCAGACACAGATACACTGAGACACTGAGACTCTGACACGCTGAGACACTGAGGCACAGTGATACTGAGACACAGAGACACTCAGACAGAGAGACACTGAGTCTCTGAGGCACTGATAAACTGAGACACAGAGACAGAGACACTGTGACTCTGAGACCTGAGACAGTGAGACACAGAGACACTGGGACACAGAGACACTGAGACTCTGAGACACTGAGACACAAAGACAGTGAGGCAAAGAGACTGTGAGACACAGAGATACTGGGACACAGAGACACTGACAGTCTGAGACACTGAGAAACAGAGACACTGAGACATAAAGAATTGAGACCCTGAGACACAGAGACACTGAAACACAGATACACTGAGACTCTGAGACACTGAGACACAGAGACACTGAGACACTGAGACTCTGAGACTCTGAGACACTGAGACACAGAGACACTGAGACACTGTGACTCTGAGACTCTGAGACTGTGCGACACTGAGACACTGAGACCCTGAGACCCTGAGACACTGAGTCTCTGAGACTCTGAGACACTGAGACACTGAGACACAGAGACACTGGGACACAGAGACACTGAGACTCTGAGACACTGAGACACAAAGACACTGAGACACTGAGACAAAGTGACACTGTGACACAGGCACAGAGACACTGTGACACTGAGGCACAGAGACACTCAACACAGAGACAAAGTGACACTGAGTGTCTGAGACTTTGATACACTGAGACACTGAGACTCTGAGACATTGAGACACTGAGGCACAGAAACAATGAGACACAGAAAAACAGAGACACTGTGACACTGAGGCACAGAGACTCAGAGATACTGAAACTCTGAGACACTGAGACACAGAGACTATGAGACACAGAGATATAGAGACACAGACTCACTGAAACTCGGAGACACTGAGACACTGAGTCACTGGGACACAGAGACACTGAGACAGAGAGACACAGAGACACTGAATCTCTGAGACACTGATACACTGAGACACAGAGACACTGGGACACAGAGACACTGAGACTCTGAGACACTGAGACACAAAGACACTGAGACACTGAGACAAAGTGACACTGTGACACAGGCACAGAGGCACTGTGACACTGAGGCACAGAGACCCTCAACACAGAGACAAAGTGACACTGAGTGTCTGAGACATTGATACACTGAGACACTGAGAACCTGAGACATTGAGACACTGAGGCACAGAAACAATGAGACACAGAAAAACAGAGACACTGTGACACTGAGGCACAGAGTCTCAGAGATACTGAAACTCTGAGACACTGAGACACAGAGACTATGAGACACAGAGATATAGAGACACAGACTCACTGAAACTCGGAGACACAGAGACACTGAGTCACTGGGACACAGAGACACTGAGACAGAGAGACACAGAGACATTGAATCTCTGAGACACTGATACACTGAGACACAGAGACACTGTGACTCTGAGACACGGAGACACTGAGACACGGAGGCACTGAGACACTGTGAAACTGCGGTCAGAGACTCTCAGACAGAGAGACACCGAGGCACTGATTCTCTGAGACACTAAGACACAGAGACAAAGAGACTGTGAGACACAGAGACACCGAGACACAAAGAATTGAGACCCTGAGACACAGATACACAGAGACTCTGAGACCTGAGACACAGAGACATTGAGACACTGGCACTCTGAGACACTGAGACATAGAGACACTGAACACTGAGACACAGAGACACTGAGACACAGAGATACAGAGACACTGAGACACTGAGACTCTGAGACACTGAGACACAGAGACACTGAGACACTGAACACTGAGACACAGAGACACTGAGACACTGAGACACTAAGACACTGAGACACTGAGACTCTGAGACACTGAGACACTGAGACACTGAGATACAGAAATACTGAGACACAGAGACACTGAGACACTGAGACACAGAGACACTGAGACTCTGAGATACTGAGACACAGAGACACTGAGACACTGAACACTGAGACACAGAGACACTGAGACACAGAGACACTAAGACACTGAGACACTGAGACTCTGAGACACTGAGACACTGAGATACAGAAATACTGAGACACAGAGACACTGAGACACTGAGACACAGAGACACTGAGACTCTGAGACACTGAGACTCAGAGACACTGAGACACAGAGACATTGAGACAATGTGACACTGAGGCACAGAGACACTCATACACAGAGACAAAGTGACACTGAGTCAATGTGACACTGATACACTGAGACACAGAGACACAGAGACACTGAGACTTTGAGACACTGAGACACAGAGATACTGAGATTCTGAGACTCTGAGACACAGAGGCACAGAGACACTGAGACACTGAGACTTTGGGACACTGAGACACAGAGATACTGAGACTCTGAGAAACAAATGCACAGAGACTCTAAGAATCTGAGACACAGAGGCACAAAAACACTGAGACACAGAGATACTGTGACACTGAGACACGGAGACACTGAGACACTGTGACACTGCGGCTCAGAGACTCTCAGACAGAGAGACATCGAGGCACTGATTCTCTCAGACACTAAGACACAGAGACACTGAGACACAAAGAATTGAGACCCTTAGACACAGATACACAGAGACTCTGAGACCTGAGACACAGAGACATCGAGACACTGACACTCTGAGACACTGAGACACAGAGACACTGAACACTAAGACACAGAGACACTGAGACACAGAGACACTGAGACACTGAGACTCTGAGACACAGAGACACTGAGACACTGAAAACTGAGACACCTAGACACTGAGACACAGAGACACTGAGACACAGAGACACTGAGTCTCTGAGACACTGATACATTGAGACACAGAGACACTGAGACTCGGAGACACTGAGACACAGGGACACTGAGACAATGAGGCACAGAGAAACTCAGTCACAGAGACACTGAGTCTCTGAGACACTGATACACTGAGACTCAGAGACACTGCGACTCTGAGACGCTGAGACACTGAGACACAGAGACACTGGGACACAGAGACACTGAGACTCTGAGACACTGAGACACAAAGACACTGAGGCACTGAGACACAGAGACACTGAGACTCTGAGACACTGGGACACTGAGGCACAGAGACACTGAGTCACTGAGACACAGAGACAGTGAGACTCTGAGACACTGAGACAAAGAGACACTGTGACACAGGCACAGAGACACTGTGACACTGAGGCACAGAGACACTCAACACAGAGACAAAGTGACACTGAGTGTCTGAGACATTGATACACTGAGACAGTGAGACTCTGAGACATTGAGACACTGAGGCACAGAAACAATGAGACACAGAAAAACAGAGACACTGTGACACTGAGACACAGAGACTCAGAGATACTGAAACTCTGAGACACTGAGACACAGAGACTATGAGACACAGAGATATAGAGACACAGACTCACTGAAACTCGGAGACACTGAGACACTGAGTCACTGGGACACAGAGACACTGAGACAGAGAGACACAGAGACACTGAATCTCTGAGACACGGAGACACTGAGACACGGAGGCACTGAGACACTGTGAATCTGCGGCTCAGAGAATCTCAGACAGAGAGACACCGAAGCACTGATTCTCTGAGACACTAAGACACAGAGACAAAGAGACTGTGAGACACAGATACACAGAGACTCTGAGACCTGAGACACAGAGACATTGAGACACAGAGACACTGAGACTCTGAGACACAGAGACACTGAGACACTGAGACAATGAGACTCTGAGACACTGAGACACTGAGATACAGAAATACTGAGACACAGAGACACTGAGACACAGAGACACTGAGACACAGAGACACTGAGACTCTGAGACACTGAGACTCAGAGACACTGAGACACAGAGACAAAGAGACACTGAGTCAATGTGACACTGATACACTGAGACACAGAGACACAGAGACACTGAGGCACTGAGACTCTAAGACACTGAGACACAGAGACACTGAGACACAGAAAAACAGAGACACTGAGACACTGAGACTCAGAGACACTGAGACACTGAATTTCTGAGGCACAGAGACACTGAGACACAGAGACACAGAGACACTGAGACACTGAGACTCTGAGACACTGAGGCAATGAGACACTGAGGCACAGAGACACTCAGACAGAGAGACACTGAGTCTCTGAGACACTGATAAACTGAGACACAGAGACAGAGACACTGAGACTCTGAAACCTGAGACACAGAGACACTGGGACACAGAGACACTGAGATTCTGAGACACTGACACACAAAGACACTGAGGCACAGAGACACTGAGACACTGTGACACTGTGACACTGAGGCACAGTGACACTCAACACAGAGACAAAGTGACACTGAGTGTCTGAGACATTGAAACACTGAGACACTGAATCTCTGAGATATTGAGACACTGAGGCACTGAGACACTGAGACAAAGAGACACTGAGACACTGAGACACAGAGACACTGAGAGTCTGATAGACTGAGGCACAGAGACACTGAGACACTGAGGCACCAAGACGCAGAAACTCTGAGACACTGAGACGCTGAGACTCTGATACATTGATACACAGAGACACAAACGCACAGAAACACTGAGACACTGAGACACTGAGGCTCTGAGGCACAGAGGCACTGAGATATAGATACACAGAGACTCTGAGACACTGAGACACAGAGACACAGAGACACTGAGATTCTGAGCCACAAACGCACAGAGACTCTGAGACTCTGAGACACAGAGACACTGTGACACTGAGACACTGAGACATAGAGACACTGAGACACTGAGACACAGAGACACAGAGACACTGAGACTTTGAGACACTAAGACACAGAGACACTGAGTCTCTGAGACTCTGAGACACAGAGGCACAGAGACACTGAGACACAGAGACATTGAGACACTGAGAGTCTTAGACACGGAGGCAATGAGACACTGAGGCACTGATAATCTGAGACAATGTGACACTGAGGCACAGAGAATCTCAGACACAGATACACTGAGACACTGAGACTCTGAGACGCTGAGACACTGAGGCACAGTGATACTGAGACACAGATTCACTGAGTCTCTAAGACACTGAGACACTGAAAATCTGAGACACTGAGACACTGACACTGAGGCACAGAGACACTCAAACAGAGAGACACTGAGTCTCTGAGACACTGATAAACTGAGACACAGAGACACTGTGACTCTGAGACCTGAGACAGTGAGACACAGAGACACTGGGATACAGAGACACTGAGACTCTGAGACACTGAGACACAAAGACAGTGAGATAAAGAGACTGTGAGACACAGAGATACTGGTACACAGAGACACTGACAGTCTGAGACACTGAGAAACAGAGACACTGAGACACAAAGAATTGAGACCCTGAGACACAGAGACACTGAAACACAGATACACTGAGACTCTGAGACACTGAGACACAGAGACACTGAGACACTGAGACTCTGAGACTCTGAGACACTGAGACACAGAGACACTGAGACACTGTGAATATGAGACTCTGAGACACTGAGACACTGAGACACTGAGACACTGAGACACTGAGACTCTGAGACTCTGAGACACAGAGACACTGAGACACTGAGGCACTGAGACTCTGAGACACTGAGACACAGAAATACTGAGACACAGAGACACTGAGACACAGAGACACTGAGACACAGAGACACTGAGACTCTGAGACACAGAGACACTGAGACACAGAGACATTGAGACACTGAGACAATGTGACACTGAGGCACAGAGACACTCAAACACAGAGACAAAGAGACACTGAGTCAATGTGACACTGATACACTGAGACACAGAGAAACTGAGACTTTGAGACACTGAGACACAGAGATACTGAGATTCTGAGACTCTGAGACACAGAGGCACAGAGACACTGAGACACTGAGACTTTGGGACACTGAGACACAGAGACACTGAGACTCTGAGAAACAAATGCACAGAGACTCTGAGAATCTGAGACACAGAGGCACAAAGACACTGAGACACAGAGACACTGTGACACTGAGACACGGAGACACTGAGACACTGTGACACTGCGGCTCAGAGACTCTCAGACAGAGAGACACCGAGGCACTGATTCTCTGAGACACTAAGACACAGAGACACTGAGACACAAAGAATTGAGACCCTGAGACACAGATACACAGAGACTCTGAGGCCTGAGACACAGAGACATTGAGACACTGACACTCTGAGACACTGAGACACAGAGACACTGAACACTAAGACACAGAGACACTGAGACACAGAGACACAGAGACACTGAGACACTGAGATTCTGAGACACAGAGACACTGAGACACTGAACACTGAGACACCTAGACACTGAGACACAGAGACACTGAGACACAGAGACACTGAGACACTGAGACACTGAGACTCTGAGACACTGCGACACTGAGATACAGAAATACTGAGACACAGAGACGCTGAGACACAGAGACACTGAGACACAGAGACACTGAGACTCTGAGACACTGAGACACTGAGACACAGAGACATTGAGACACTGAGGCAATGAGACACTGAGGCACAGAGACACTGAGACACAGAGACACTGAGACACAGAGACACTGATACTCTGAGACACTGTGACACTGAGGCACAGAGAAACTCACACAGAGAGACAGAGACACTGATACACTGAGACTCTGAGACACTGAGACTCTGAGATAATGAGACACAGAGACACTGAGACACTGAGGCACAGACAAACTGAGACTCTGAGACACTGAGACACAGAGACACTGAGATACTGAGGCACAGACACAATGAGACTCTGAGACACAGAGACTCTGAGCCACTGAACACAAAGACTTTGAGACACAGAGACATTGAGACTCTGAGATACTGAGACACAAAGACACTGAGATACTGAGGCACAGGGACACTGAGACTCTGAGACACTGAGACACTGAGACACTGATACTCTGAGATTCTGAGACACAGAGACACAAAACTTTGAGACACAGAGACACTGAGACTACGAGACACTGAGGCACAGAAACACTGAGACACAGATACACTGAGACACAGAGACACTGAGACTCTGAGACACTGACACACAGAGACACTGAGATACTGAGGCACAGGCACACTGAGACTCTGAGACACTGAGACACAAAACTTTGAGACACAGAGACACTGAGATTCTGAGACACTGAGACACAAAGACAGTGAGACACTGAATCTCTGAGACACTGAGACACAAAGACACAGAGACACAGAGAAACTGAGGCACAGAGACACTGAGACACTGAGAGTCTGATAGACTGATGCACAGAGATACAGAGACACTGAGGCACAAAACTTTAAGACACAGAGACACGGAGACTCAGAGACACTGAGACACAAAGACACTGAGACACTGAGACTCTGAGACACTGAGACACAAAGACACAGAGACATAGAGACAATGAGGCACAGAGACACTGAGACACAGAGACACTGAGACACAGAGACACTGAGACTCTGAGACGCTGAGACACTGAGGCACAGTGATACTGAGACACAGATTCACTGAGAATCTAAGACACTGAGACACTGAAAATCTGACACACTGAGACACTGAGACACTGAGTCTCTGACACACTGATAAACTGAGACACAGAGACACAGAGACACTTTGACTCTGAGACACTGAGACACAGAGACACTGGGACACAGAGACACAAAGAATTGAGACCCTGAGACACAGAGACACTGAAACACAGATACACTGAGACTCTGAGACACTGAGACACAGAGAAATTGATACACTGAGACACTGAGACACTGAGATTCTGAGACATTGTCACTGAGGCACAGAGACACTGAGACACAGAAAAACAGAGACACTGAGACACTGAGAGTCTGATAGACAGAGGCACAGAGACACTGTGACACTGAGGCACAGAGAAACTCAGACACAGAGACACTGAGACACTGAGACTCTGAGACACTGAGTCTCTGAGACACTGAGACACAGAGACACTGAGATAAGGAGGCACAGGGACACTGAGACTCTGAGACTCTGAGACTCTGAGATTCTGAGACACTGAGACACAAAACGTTAAGACACAGAGACACTGAGACTCCGAGACACTGAGACACAAAGACACTGAGACACTGAGACTCTGAGACACTGAGAAACAAAGACACAGAGACACAGAGACAATGAGGCACAGAGACACTGAGACACAGAGACACTGAGACACAGACACACTGAGGCACAGAGACATTGAGACACAGATACACTGAGACACTGAGACTCTGAGAAACTGAGACACTGAGGCACAGTGATACTGAGACACAGATTCACTGAGACTCTAAGACACTGAGACACTGAGGCACAGAGACACTCAGACAGAGAGTCACTGAGACACTGAGTCTCTGAGACACTGATAAACTGAGACACAGGGACACAGAGACACTGTGACTCTGAGAACCTGAGACACAGAGACACTGGGACACAGAGACACTGAAACTCTGAGCCACTGAGACACAAAGACACTGAGACACTGAGACAAAGAGACACTGTGACACAGGCACAGAGACACTCAACACAGAGACAAAGTGACACTGAGTGTCTGAGACTCTGATACACAGAGACACTGAGACTCTGGGACTCAGAGACATTGAGTCACTGAGGCACAGAGACACTGAAAAACAGAGACACTGAGACTCGGAGACACTGTGACACAGAGACACTGAGACACTGAGACTTTGAGATATTAAGACACGGAGGCACAGAGACACTGAGGCACAGAGACACAGAGACACTGAGACACAAAGACACTGAGGCACAGAGACACAGATTCACTGAAACTCTAAGACACTGAGACACTGAAAATCTGAGACACAGAGACACTTAGGCACAGAGACACTCAGACAGAGAGACACTGAGACACTGAGTCTCTGAGACACTGATAAACTGAGACACAGGGACACAGAGACACTGTGACTCTGAGAACCTGAGACACAGAGACACTGGGACACAGAGACACTGAAACTCTGAGACACTGAGACACAAAGACACAGAGACACAGAGACAATGAGGCACAGAGACACTGAGACACAGAGACACTGAGACACAGAGACACTGAGGCACAGAAACACTGAGACACAGATACACTGAGACACAGAGACACTGAGACTCTGAGACACTGAGACACAGAGACACTGAGATTCTGAGGCACAGGGACACTGAGACTCTGAGACACTGAGACACAAAACTTTGAGACACAGAAACACTGAGATTCTGAGACACTGAGACACAAAGACAGTGAGACACTGAGACTCTGAGACACTGAGACACAAAGACACGGAGACACAGAGACACTGAGGCACAGAGACACTGAGACACTGAGAGTCTGATAGACTGAGGCACAGAGACACGGAGACACTGAGACACTGAGAGTCTGATAGACTGATGCACAGAGACACAGAGACACTGAGACACTGAGGCACAAAACTTTAAGACACAGAGACACTGAGACTCAGAGACACTGAGACACAAAGACACTGAGACACTGAGACTCTGAGACATTGAGACAGAAAGACACGGAGACATAGAGACAATGAGGCACAGAGACACTGAGACACAGAGACACTGAGACACAGAGACACTGAGACACTGAGACTCTGAGACGCTGAGACACTGAGGCACAGTGATACTGAGAGACAGATTCACTGAGAATCTAAGACACTGAGACACTGAAAATCTGACACACTGAGACACAGAGACACTGAGTCTCTGACACACTGATAAACTGAGACACAGAGACACAGAGACACTTTGACTCTGAGACACTGAGACACAGAGACACTGGGACACAGAGACACGAAGAATTGAGACCCTGAGACACAGAGACACTGAAACACAGATACACTGAGACTCTGAGACACTGAGACACAGAGAAATTGATACACTGAGACACTGAGATTCTGAGACATTGTCACTGAGGCACAGAGACACTGAGACACAGAAAAACAGAGACACTGAGACACTGAGAGTCTGATAGACAGAGGCACAGAGACACGGAGACACTGAGACACTGAGAGTCTGATAGACTGAGGCACAGAGACACTGTGACACTGAGGCACAGAGAAACTCAGACACAGAGACACTGAGACTCTGAGACACTGAGTCTCTGAGACACTGAGACACAGAGACACTGAGATAAGGAGGCACAGGGACACTGAGACTCTGAGACTCTGAGATTCTGAGACACTGAGACACTGAGACACAAAACGTTAAGACACAGAGACACTGAGACTCCGAGACACTGAGACACAAAGACACTGAGACACTGAGACTCTGAGACACTGAGAAACAAAGACACAGAGACACAGAGACAATGAGGCACAGAGACACGGAGACATAGAGACACTGAGACACAGAAACACTGAGGCACAGAGACATTGAGACACAGATACACTGAGACACTGAGACTCTGAGAAACTGAGACACTGAGGCACAGTGATACTGAGACACAGATTCACTGAGACTCTAAGACACTGAGACACTGAGGCACAGAGACACTCAGACAGAGAGTCACTGAGACCCTGAGTCTCTGAGACACTGATAAACTGAGACACAGGGACACAGGGACACTGTGACTCTGAGAACCTGAGACACAGAGACACTGGGACACAGAGACACTGAAACTCTGAGCCACTGAGACACAAAGACACTGAGACACTGAGACAAAGAGACACTGTGACACAGGCACAGAGACACTCAACACAGAGACAAAGTGACACTGAGTGTCTGAGACTCTGATACACAGAGACACTGAGACTCTGGGACTCAGAGACATTGAGTCACTGAGGCACAGAGACACAGAAAAACGGAGACACTGAGACTCTGAGACACTGTGACACTGAGACACTGAGACTTTGAGATATTAAGACACGGAGGCACAGAGACACTGAGGCACAGAGACACAGAGACACTGAGACACAGAGACACTGAGGCACAGAGACACAGATTCACTGAAACTCTAAGACACTGAGACACTGAAAATCTGAGACACAGAGACACTTAGGCACAGAGACACTCAGACAGAGAGACACTGAGACACTGAGTCTCTGAGACACTGATAAACTGAGACACAGGGACACAGAGACACTGTGACTCTGAGAACCTGAGACACAGAGACACTGGGACACAGAGACACTGAAACTCTGAGACACTGAGACACAGAGACACTGAGACACAGAGACACTGAGACACAGAGACACTGAGACACAGAGACACTGAGGCACAGAAACACTGAGACACAGATACACTGAGACACAGAGACACTGAGACTCTGAGACACTGAGACACAGAGACACTGAGATTCTGAGGCACAGGGACACTGAGACTCTGAGACACTGAGACACAAAACTTTGAGAGACAGAAACACTGAGATTCTGAGACACAAAGACAGTTTGACACTGAGACTCTGAGACACTGAGACACAAAGACACGGAGACACAGAGACACTGAGGCACAGAGACACTGAGACACTGAGAGTCTGATAGACTGAGGCACAGAGACACGGAGACACTGAGACACTGAGAGTCTGATAGACTGATGCACAGAGACACAGAGACACTGAGACACTGAGGCACAAAACTTTAAGACACAGAGACACTGAGACTCAGAGACACTGAGACACAAAGACACTGAGACACTGAGACTCTGAGACATTGAGACAGAAAGACACGGAGACATAGAGACAATGAGGCACAGAGACACTGAGACACAGAGACACTGAGACACAGAGACACTGAGACACTGAGACTCTGAGACGCTGAGACACTGAGGCACAGTGATACTGAGAGACAGATTCACTGAGAATCTAAGACACTGAGACACTGAAAATCTGACACACTGAGACACAGAGACACTGAGTCTCTGACACACTGATAAACTGAGACACAGAGACACAGAGACACTTTGACTCTGAGACACTGAGACACAGAGACACTGGGACACAGAGACACGAAGAATTGAGACCCTGAGACACAGAGACACTGAAACACAGATACACTGAGACACTGAGACACTGAGATTCTGAGACATTGTCACTGAGGCACAGAGACACTGAGACACAGAAAAACAGAGACACTGAGACACTGAGACACTGAGAGTCTGATAGACAGAGGCACAGAGACACGGAGACACTGAGACACTGAGAGTCTGATAGACTGAGGCACAGAGACACTGTGACACTGAGGCACAGAGAAACTCAGACACAGAGACACTGAGACACTGAGACACTGAGACTCTGAGACACTGAGACACTGAGAGTCTGATAGACTGAGGCACAGAGACACGGAGGCACTGAGACACTGAGAGTCTGATAGACTGAGGCACAGAGACACTGAGACTCTGAGACATTGAGACACAAAGACACAGAGACATAGAGACAATGAGGCACAGAGACACTGAGGCACAGAGACACAGAGACACTGAGACACAGAGACACTGAGGCACAGAGAAACTGAGTCACTGAGACTCTGAGACGCTGAGACACTGAGGAACAGTGATACTGTGACACTGAGACACTGAGATTCTGAGACATTGTCACTGAGGCACAGAAAAACAGAGACAGAGACACTGAGACTCTGACACACTGTGACGCAGAGATACTGAGAGTCTGATAGACTGAGGCACAGAGACACTGAGACACTGAGAGTCTGATAGACAGAGGCACAGAGACACGGAGACACTGAGACACTGAGAGTCTGATAGACTGAGGCACAGAGACACTGTGACACTGAGGCACAGAGAAACTCAGACACTGAGACACTGAGACTCTGAGACACAGAGAAACTACGATAAGGAGGCACAGGGACACTGAGACTCTGAGACTCTGAGATTCTGAGACACTGAGACACAAAACGTTAAGACACAGAGACACTGAGTCTCCGAGACACTGAGACACAAAGACACAGAGACACAGAGACAATGAGGCACAGAGACACTGAGACACAGACACACTGAGACACTGAGACTCTGAGAAACTGAGACACTGAGGCACAGTGATACTGAGAAACAGTTTCACTGAGACTCTAAGACACTGAGACACTGAAATTCTGAGACACTGAGACACTGAGGCACAGAGACACTCAGACAGAGAGACACTGAGACACTGAGTCTCTGAGACACTGATAAACTGAGACACAGGGACACTGAGGCATTGTGACTCTGAGAACCTGAGACACAGAGACACTGAAATTCTGAGACACTGAGACACAAAGACACTGAGACACTGAGACAAAGAGACACTGTGACACTGAGGCACAGAGACACTCAACACAGAGACAAAGTGACACTGAGTGTCTGAGACATTGGTACACAGAGACACCGAGTCTCTGAGACATTGAGACACTGAGACACAGAAAAACAGAGACACTGATACTCTGAGACACTGAGACACTGAGACTCTGAGACACTGAGACACAATGACACAGAGAAACAGAGACAATGAGGCACAGAGACACAGAGACACAGAGACACTGAGACACTGAGACACAGAGACACTGAGGCACAGAAACACTGAGACACAGATACACTGAGACACAGAGACACTGAGACTCTGAGACACTGAGACACAGAGACACTGAGATACTGAGGCACAGGGACACTGAGACTCTGAGACAGAGACACAAAACTTTGAGACACAGAAACACTGAGATTCTGAGACACTGAGACACAAAGACAGTGAGACACTGAGACTCTGAGACACTGAGACACAAAGACACAGAGACACAGAGACACTGAGGCACAGAGACACTGAGACACTGAGAGTCTGATAGACTGAGGCACAGAGACACGGAGACACTGAGACACTGAGAGTCTGATAGACTGATGCACAGAGACACAGAGACACTGAGACACTGAGGCACAAAACTTTAAGACACAGAGACACTGAGACTCAGAGACACTGAGTCACAAAGACACTGAGACACTGAGACTCTGAGACATTGAGACACAAAGACACAGAGACATAGAGACAATGAGGCACAGAGACACTGAGACACAGAGACACTGAGACACTGAGACTCTGAGACGCTGGGACACTGAGACACAGAGACACTGAGTCTCTGACACACTGATAAACTGAGACACAGAGACACTTTGACTCTGAGACACTGAGACACAGAGACACTGGGACACAGAGACACAAAGAATTGAGACCCTGAGACACGGAGACACTGAAACACAGATACACTGAGACTCTGAGACACTGAGACACAGAGAAATTGATACACTGAGACACTGAGACACTGAGATTCTGAGACATTGTCACTGAGGCACAGAGACACAGAAAAACAGAGACACTGAGGCTCTGACACACTGTGACGCAGAGACACTGAGAGTCTGATAGACTGAGGCACAGAGACACTGAGACACTGAGAGTCTGATAGACTGAGGCACAGAGACACTGTGACACTGAGGCACAGAGAAACTCAGACACAGAGACACTGAGACACTGAGACTCTGAGACACTGAGACTCTGAGATTCTGAGACACTGAGACGCTGAGACACAAAACGTTAAGACACAGAGACACTGAGACTCCGAGACACAAAGACACTGAGACACTGAGACTCTGAGACACTGAGACACAAAGACACAGAGACACAGAGACAATGAGGCACAGAGACACTGAGACACAGACACACTGAGGCACAGAGACACTGAGACACAGATACACTGAGACACTGAAATTCTGAGACACTGAGACACTGAGGCACAGAGACACTCAGACAGAGAGACACTGAGACACTGAGTCTCTGAGACACTGATAAACTGAGACACAGGGACACAGAGACACTGTGACTCTGAGAACCTGAGACACAGAGACACTGGGACACAGAGACACTGAAACTCTGAGACTCTGAGACACAAAGACACTGAGACACTGAGACAAAGAGACACTGTGACACAGGCACAGAGACAAAGTGACACTGAGTGTCTGAGACTCTGATACACAGATACACTGAGACTCTGAGGCTCTGAGACATTGAGTCACTGAGGCACAGAGACACACAAAAACAGAGACACTGAGACTCTGAGACACTGTGACACAGAGACACTGAGACACTGAGACTTTGAGATATTAAGACACTGAGGCACAGAGACACTGAGGCACAGAGACACTGAGTCACTGAGACTCTGAGACGCTGAGACACTGAGGCACAGTGATACTGAGGCACAGATTCACTGAGACTCTAAGACACTGAGACACTGAAAATCTGAGACACAGAGACACTCAGACACAGAGACACTGAGACTCTGAGACACTGAGACACAAAGACACTGAGACACTGAGACAAAGAGACACTGTGAAACAGGCACAGAGACACTGTGACACTGAGGCACACAGACACTCAACACAGAGACAAAGTGACACTGAGTGTCTGAGACATTGATACACAGAGACACCGAGACTCTGAGACATTGAGACACTGAGACACAGAAAAACAGAGACACTGATACTCTGAGACACTGAGACACTGAGACTCTGAGACACTGAGACACAAAGACACAGAGAAACAGAGACAATGAGGCACAGAGACACTGAGGCACAGAAACACTGAGACACAGATACACTGAGACACAGAGACACTGAGATACTGAGGCACAGGGACACTGAGACTCTGAGACAGAGACACAAAACTTTGAGACACAGAAACACTGAGATTCTGAGACACTGAGACACAAAGACAGTGAGATACTGAGACTCTGAGACACTGAGATACAAAGACACAGAGACACAGAGACACTGAGGCACAGAGACACTGAGACACTGACAGTCTGATAGACTGAGGCACAGAGGCACAGAGACACTGAGACACTGAGAGTCTGATAGACTGAGGCACAGAGACACTGAGACTCTGAGACATTGAGACACAAAGACACAGAGACATAGAGACAATGAGGCACAGAGACACTGAGACACAGAGACACTGAGACACAGAGACACTGAGACACTGAGACTCTGAGACACTGAGACACTGAGACACAGAGACACTAAGTCTCTGAGACACTGATAAACTGAGACACAGAGACACAGAGCCACTTGACTCTGAGACACTGAGACACAGAGACACTGGGACACAGAGACACAAAGAATTGATACTCTGAGACACAGAGACACTGAAACACAGATACACTGAGACTCTGATACACTGAGACACAGAGACATTGATACAATGAGACACTGAGACTCTGAGACACTGAGACTCTGAGACATTGAGTCACTGAGGCACAGAGACACTGAGACACAGAAATACAGAGACACTGAGACTCTGAGACACTGTGACGCAGAGACACTGAGTGTCTGATAGAATGAGGCACAGAGAAACTGAGACACTGAGACACTGAGAGTCTGATAGACTGAGGCACAGAGACACAGAGACACTGAGACACTGAGGCACCAAGACACAGAGACTCTGAGACACAGAGACACTGAGACACAGAGACACTGATACTCTGATACATTGCGACACAGAGACACCGAGGCACCAAGACACAGAGACACAGAGACACTGGCACAGAAACACTGAGACACAGAGACACTGAGACACAGAAACACAGAGACACTGAGGCACAGAGATACTGAGACACAGAGACACTGAGACTCTGAGACACTGAGACACTGAGACACAGAGACACTGCGACTCTGAGACTCAGATGCTGAGAAACTGAGACACTGAGGCACAGAGACACTGAGACACAGAGACACTGAGACTCTGAGACACTGAGACACTGAGACACTGAGACACAGAGACACTGAGACACAGACACAGAGACACTGAGACACATAGACACTGAGACACTGAGACTCTGACACACTGAGACACAGAGACACTGAGACACAGAGACAGAGACACTGAGGCACAGAGACACTGAGACACTGAGGCACAGAGACACTGAGACACAGAGACACTGATTCACTGAGACTCTGAGACACGGAGGCACAGAGACACTGAGACTCTGAGACACTGAGGCACTGAGACACTGAGACAAAGAGACACTGTGACACAGGCACAGAGACGCTCAACACAGAGACAAAGTGACACTGAGTGTCTGAGACATTGATATACTGAGACACTGAGTCTCTGAGACTCTGAGACATTGAGTCACTGAGGCACAGAGACACAGAAAAACAGAGACACTGAGACTCTGAGACACTATGACACAGAGACACTGAGACGCTGAGACTTTGAGGTATTAAGACACTGAGGCACAGAGACACTGAGGCACAGAGACATTGAGACACAGAGATACTGAGGCACAGAGACACTGAGTCACTGAGACTCTGAGACGCTGAGACACTGAGGCACAGTGATACTGAGACACAGATTCACTGAGATTCTAAGACACTGAAACACAGAAACTCTGAGACACTGAGGCACAGAGACACTCAAACAGAGAGACACTGAGACACTGAGTCTCTGAGACACTGAGACACAGAGACACTGTGACTCTGAGATACTGAGACACTGATACACAGAGACAGTGGGACACAGAGACACTGAGACTCTGAGACTCTGAGACACAAAGACACTGAGACACTGAGACAAAGAGACACTGTGACACAGGCACAGAGACACTGTGACACTGAGGCACAGAGACACACAACACAGAGACAAAGTGACACTGAGTGTCTGAGACATTGATACACTGAGACACTGAGACTCTGAGACATTGAGACACTGAGACACAGAAAAACAGAGACACTGAGACTCTGAGACACTGTGATGCAGAGACACTGAGACAATTAGACTTTGAGATATTAAGACACTGAGGCACAGAGACACTGAGACACTGAGTCTCTGAGACACTGATACACTGAGACACGGAGACACTGAGACACTGTGACAACGCGGCACAGAGACACTCAGACACAGAGACAAAGAGACTGTGAGACACAGAGACACAGAGACTCTGAGACACTGAGACTCTGAGACACTGAGACACAGAGACACTGAGACACTGAGACTCTGAGACACAGAGACACTGAGACACTTTGACCCTGAGACACTGAGACACAGAGACATTGGGACACAGAGACACAAAAAAATCGAGACTCTGAGACACGGAGACATTGATACACTGAGAAACTGAGACTCTGAGACACTGAGACTCTGAGACATTGAGTCACTGAGGCACAGAAAAACAGAGACACTGAGACTCTGACACACTGTGACGCAGAGACATTGAGAGTCTGATAGACTGAGGCACTGAGACACTGAGACACTGAGAGTCTGATAGACTGAGGCACACAGACACAGAGACACTGAGACACTGAGGCACCAAGACACTGTGACACTAAGGCACAGAGAAACTCAGACACAGAGACACTGAGACTCTGAGACACTGAGACTCTGAGACACCGAGACACAGAGACACTGAGATACGGAGGCACAGAGACACTGAGACACAAAGACACTGAGACACTGAGACTCTGAGACACTGAGACACAAAGACACAGAGACACAGAGACAATGAGACACTGAGACACAAATACACTGAGACACTGAAAATCTGAGACACTGAGACACTGAGTCTCTGAGACACTGATAAACTGGGACACTAAGACATAGAGACACTGTGACTCTGAGACACTGAGACACAAAGACACTGAGACATTGAGACAAAGAGACACTGTGACACTGAGGCACAGAGACACTCAACACGGAGACAAAGTGACACTGAGTGTCTGAGACATTGATACACTGAGACACTGGGACACAAAGACACTGAGACTCTGATACACTGAGACACAAAGACACTGAGACACTGAGACAAAGAGACACTGTGACACAGGCACAGAGACACTGTGACACTGAGGCACAGAGGCAATCAACACAGAGACAAAGTGACACTGAGTGTCTGAGACATTGATACCCTGAGACACTGAGACTCTGAGACATTGACACACTGAGACACAGCAAAACAGAGACCCTGAGACACAGAGATACTGAGACACAGAAACACTGAGGCACAGAGACACTGAGACACAGAGACACAGACACACTTTGACTCTGAGACACTGGGACACTGAGACACAGAGACACTGGGACACAGAGACACAAAGAATTGAGACCCTGAGACACAGAGACACTGAAACACAAATACACTGAGACTCTGAGACACTAGACACAGAGACATTGATACAATGAGACACTGAGACACAGAGACACTGAGACTCTGAGACATTGAGTCACTGAGGCACAGAGACACTGAGACAGAAAAACAGCGACACTGAGACTCTGAGACACTGTGACGCAGAGACACTGAGAGTCTGATAGACTGGGGCACAGAGACACTGAGACACTGAGGCACCAAGACACAGAGACTCTGAGACACAGAGTCACTGAGACACAGAGACACTGAGACTCTGATACATTGAGACACAGAGACACAGAGCACAGAGACACTGAGGCACGGAGACACTGAGACACAGAGACACAGAGACACTGAGACACAGAGACACAGAGACACTGAGGCACAGAGACCCTGAGACACTGAGACACAGAGACACTGAGGCACAGAGACACTGAGACACAGAGACACAGAGACACTGAGGCACAGATACACTGAGACACAGAGACACAGAGACACTGAGGCACAGAGACACTGAGACACAGAGACACTGAGACACAGAGACACAGAGACACTGAGGCACAGAGACCCTGAGACACAGAGACACAGAGACACTGAGACACTGAGACACAGAGACACTGGGACACAGGGACACTGAGACTCTGAGACACTGAGACACAAAGACACTGAGACACTGAGACAAAGAGACACTGTGACACAGGCACAGAGACACTCAACACAGAGACAAAGTGACACTGAGTGTCTGAGACATTGATACACTGAGACACTGAGACTCTGAGACATTGAGACACTGAGGCACAGATACACTGAGACACAGAAAAACAGAGACACTGAGACTCTGAGGCACTGTGACACAGAGACACTGAGACACTGAGACTTTGAGATATTAAGACACTGAGGCACAGAGACACTGAAACACTAAGACTCTCAGACAGAGAGATACCGAGGCACTGATTCTCTGAGACACTAAGATACAGAGACAAAGAGCTTGTGAGACACAGAGACACTGAGAGACACGGAGACACAGATACACTGAGACTCTGAGACACTGAGACACAGAGACACTGAGACATTGAACAATAAGACACAGAGACACTGAGACACAGAACACTGAGACACAGACACTGAGACACTGAGACACTGAGGCACCAAAACACAGAGACTCTGAGACACTGAGACACTGAGACAGTGACACTGAGATTCTGATACATTGAGACACAGAGACACTGAGGCACCAAGACACAGAGACACTGAGGCACAGAGACACTGAGACGCTGAACACTGAGACACAGAAACACTGAGACACACAGACACTGAGACACTGAGACTCTGAGACACTGAGACATAGAAATACTGAGACACAGAGACACTAAGACACAGTGACAATGAGACACAGAGACACTGAGACTCTGAGACACTGAGACACAGTGACACTGAGACCGAGAGACTTCGAGACACTGAGATACTGTGACACTGAGGCACGGAGACACTCAGACACAGAGACATTGAATCAATGAGACACTGATACACTGACACACAGAGACACTGAGACTTTGAGACACTGAGACACAGAGATACTGTGATTTCTGAGACTCTGAGACACAGAGGCACAGAGACACTGAGACACTGAGACTTTGGGACACTGAGACACTGAGACACTGAGACACAGAGGCACAAAGACACTGAGACACACTGACACTGTGACACTGAGATACTGAGACACAGAGACACTGAGACTTTGAGACACTGAGACACTGAGACTCTGAGACACAGAGGAACAGAGACACTGAGACACTGAGACATAGAGACACAGAGACACTGTGACTCTGAGACACTGAGGGAATGAGATACTGAGGCAGAAAGACACTGAGACACAAAACGTTGAGACACAGAGACACTGAGACTCTGAGACACTGAGACACAAAGACACTGAGACTTTGAGACACTGAGACACAAAGACACAGAGACACTGATACACTGAGACTCTGAGACTCTGAGACTCTGAGGCACTGAGACACAGAGACACTGAGACACTGAGGCACAGACACACTGAGACTCTGAGACACTGAGAGACAGAGACACTGAGATACTGAGGCACAGACACACTGAGACTCTGAGACACTGAGACTCTGAGACTCTGAGACACTGCACACAAAAATTTGAGACACTGAGACACTGAGACTCTGAGACACTGAGACACAGAGGCACTGAGATACTGAGGCACAGGGACACTGAGACTCTGAGATTCTGAGACACAGAGACACTGAGACACTGAGACACAATACTTTGAGACACAGAGACACTGAGACTCTGAGAGACTGAAACACAAATACACTGAGACACTGAGACTCTGAGACACTGAGACACAAAGACACAGAGGGACAGAGACAATGAGGCACAGAGACACTGAGAAACAGAGACACTTAGACACAGAAACACTGAGGCACAGAGACACTGAGACACTGATACACTGAGACACTGAGAGTCTGAGACGCTGAGGCACAGTGATACTGAGACACTGAGGCACATAGACTCTAAGACATTGAGACACTGAAAATCTGACACACTGAGACACTGAGTCTCTGAGACACTGATAAACTGAGACACAGAGACACTTTGACTCTGAGACACTGAGACACAGAGACACTGGGACACAGAGACACAAAGAATTGAGACCCTGAGACACAGAGACACTGAAACACAAATACAATGAGACTCTGAGACACTGAGACACAGAGACACTGATACACTGAGACTCTGAGACATTGAGTCACTGAGGCACAGAGACACTGTGACGCAGAGAAACTGAGAGTCTGATAGACTGAGGCACAGAGACACTGAGGCACTGAGACACTGAGAGTCTGATAAAATGAGGCGCAGAGACACTCAGACACTGAGACACTGAGGCACCAAAACAGAGAGACTCTGAGACACAGAGGCACTGAGATTCTGATACATTGAGACACAGAGACACAGAGACACTGAGGCACAGAGACACTGAGACACAGAGACAGAGACACTGAGATACTGAGGCACAGACACACTGAGACTCTGAGACACTGAGAATCTGAGACACTGCACACAAAAATTTGAGACACTGAGACACAGAGACACTGAGACTCTGAGACACTGAGACACAGACACACTGAGATACTGAGGCACTGGGACACTGAGACTCTGAGACACTGAGACACTGGGACACAGAGACACTGAGACTCTGAGATTCTGAGACACTGAGACACTGAGACACAATACTTTGAGACACAGAGACACTGAGACTCTGAGACACTGAAACACAAAGACACTGAGACACTGAGACTCTGAGACACTGAGACACAAAGACAGAGAGAGACAGAGACAATGAGGCACAGAGACACTGAGACACAGAGAAACTGAGACACAGAAACACTGAGGCACAGAGACATTGAGACACTGATACACTGAGACTCTGAGCCGCTGAGGCACAGTGATACTGAGACACTGAGACACTGAGAGTCTGATAAAATGAGGCGCAGAGACACTAAGGCGCCAAAACACAGAGACTCTGAGACACTGAGACACAGAGACACTGAGATTCTGATACATTGAGACACAGAGACACACAGACACTGAGGCACAGAGACACTGAGACGCTGAGGCACAGTGACACTGAGACACTGAGACACTGAGAGTCTGAGAAAATGAGGCGCAGAGACACTAAGACGCCAAAACACAGAGGTTCTGAGACACTGAGACACAGAGACACTGAGATTCTGATACATTGAGACACAGAGACACAGAGACACTGAGGCACAGAGACACTGAGACACTGAGACACAGAGACAGAGACACTGAGGCACAGAGTCATTGAGACACAGAGACATAGAGACACTGAGACACTGAGAATCAGAGACTCTGAGACACAGATACACTGAGGCACAGAGACACTCAGACAGAGAGACACTGAGACTCTGTGGCACCAAGACACAGAGACTCTGAGAGATTGAGACTCTGAGACTCAGAGACACTGAGACACAGTAACACAGCGACACAGAGACAATGAGGCACAGAGATACAGAGACACTGAGGCACAGAGGCACAGAGACACAGAGACACTGAGACACTGAGACTCTGAGACACAGAGACACTGAGATTCTGATACATTGAGACACAGAGACTCTGAGGCACGAAGACTCAGAGACACAGAGACACTGAGACACAAAGACACTGAGACACCGAGACACTGAGACACTAAGACACAGAGACATTGAGGCACCGAGTCACTGAGGCACAGAGACATTGAGACACAGAGACACTGAGACTCAGACGCTGAGACTCTGTGACACAGACACAGAGCCAGTGAGACTCTGAGACACTGAGGCACAGAGACACTGAGGCACAGAGACACTGAGACACTGAGACACAGAGACAATGAGGCACAGAGACACAGAGACACTGAGAATCAGAGACTCTGAGACACAGATACACTGAGGCACAGAGACACTGAGACACAGAGACACTGAGGCACAGAGGCACTCAGACAGAGAGACACTGAGACACTGAGGCACCAAGACACAGAGACTCTGAGAGATTGAGTCTCTGAGACTCAGAGACACAGAGACACTGAGGCACAGAGGCACAGAGACACAGAGACACTGAGACACTGAGACACTGAGACACAGAGACACTGAGACGCAGAGACACTGAGACACTGAACACTGAGACACAGAGACAATGAGACACTGAGACTCTGAGACACTGAGACTCTGAGACACTGAGACACTGAACACTAAGACACAGAGACACAGAGACACAGAGAGACTGAGATTCTGATACATTGAGACACAGAGACACTGAGGCACCAAGACACAGAGACACTGAGCCACAGAGATACTGAGACACAGAGACACTGAGACACAGAGAACAGAAACACTGAGGCACAGAGACACTGAGACTCTGAGACACTGAGACACTGAACACTAAGACACAGAGACACTGAGACACAGAGACACTGAGACACTGAGACTCTGAGACACGGAGACACAGAGACACTGAGACACTGAAAACTGAGACACAGAAACACTGAGACACAGAGACACTGAGACACTGAGACTCTGAGACACTGAGACACAGAAATACTGAGGCACAGAGACACTGAGACACAGAGACAATGAGACACAGAGACACTGAGACTCTGAGACACTGAGACAGAGAGACATTGTGACACTGAGACACTGTGACACTGAGGCACAGAGACACTCAGACACAGAGACAAAGAGACATTGAATCAATGAGACACTGATACACTGAGACACAGAGACACTGAGACTTTGACACACTGAGACACAGAGATACTGTGATTCTGAGACTCTGAGACACAGAGGCACAGAGACACTGAGACACTGAGACTTTGGGACACTGAGACACAGAGACACTGAGACACAGAGGCACAAAGACACAGTGACACTGTGACATTGAGATACTGAGACACAGAGACACGGAGACACTGAGACTTTGAGACACTGAGACACAGAGACACTGAGACTCTGAGACACAGAGGAACATAAACACTGAGACACAGAGACATTGAGACACTGAGACATAGAGACACAGAGACACTGTGACACTGAGACACTGAGGCAATGAGATACTGAGGCACAGAGACACTGAGACACAAAACTTTGAGACACAGAGACACTGAGTCTCTGAGACACTGAGACACAAAGACACTGAGACACTGTGACTCTGAGACACTGAGACACAAAGACACAGGGACACAGACACAGATACACTGAGACTCAGAGACACTGAGACTCTGAGACTTTGAGACACTGAGACACAGAGACACTGAGACTCTGAGACACAGAGGAACATAAACACTGAGACACAGAGACATTGAGACACTGAGACATAGAGACACAGAGACACTGTGACACTGAGACACTGAGGCAATGAGAAACTGAGGCACAGAGACACTGAGACACAAAACTTTGAGACACAGAGACACTGAGTCTCTGAGACACTGAGACACAAAGACACTGCGACACTGTGACTCTGAGACACTGAGACACAAAGACACAGGGACACAGACACAGATACACTGAGACTCAGAGACACTGAGACTCTGAGGCACTGAGACACAGAGACACTGAGATACTGAGACACTGAGGCACAGACACACTCAGACTCTGAGACACTGAGAGACAGAGACACTGAGATACTGAGGCACAGACACACTGAGACTCTGATACACTGAAACTCTGAGACACTGAGACACAGAGACACTGAGATACTGAGACACAGGGACACTGAGACACTGAGACACAAAACTTTGAGACACAGAGACACTGAGACTCTGAGACACTGAAACACAAAGACACTGAGACTATGAGACACAAAGACACAGAGACACAGAGACAATGAGGCACAGAGACACTGAGACACAGAGACACTGAGACATAGAAACACTTAGGCACAGAGACACTGATACACTGAAACACTGAGACACTGAGACTCTGAGACGCTGAGGCACTGGGACACAGAGACACTGAGACTCTGAGATTCTGAGATTCTGAGACACTGAGACACAGAGACACTGAGACACTGAACACTGAGTCACAGAAACACTGAGACACTGAGACTATGAGACACTGAGACACAAAGACACAGGGACACAGAGACAATGAGGCACAGAGCAACTGAGGCACAGAGACACTGAGACACAGAAACACTTCGGCACAGAGACACTGAGACACTGATACACTGAGACACTGAGACTCTGAGACGCTGAGGCACTGGGACACAGAGACACTGAGACACTGAGACTCTGAGACAATGAGACACAGAGACACTGAGACACTGAACACTGAGACACAGAAACACTGAGACACTGAGACGCTGAACACTGAGACACAGAAACACTGAGACACAGAAATAATGTGGCACAGAGACACTGAGACACAGACAAAGAGACACATAGACACTGAGACTCTGAGACACTGAGACAGAGAGACTTTGAGACACTGAGACACTGTGACACTGAGGCACAGAGACACTCAAACACAGAGACAAAGAGACATTGAATCAATGAGACACTGATACACTGAGACACAGAGACACTGAGACTTTGACACACTGAGACACAGAGATACTGTGATTCTGAGACTCTGAGACACAGAGGCACAGAGACACTGAGACACTGAGACTTTGGGACACTGAGACACAGAGACACTGAGACACTGAGACACAGAGGCACAAAGACACAGTGACACTGTGACACTGAGATACTGAGACACAGAGACACTGAGACACTGAGACACTGAGACACAGAGACACTGAGACTCTGAGACACAGAGGAACAGAAACACTGAGACACAGAGACACTGAGACACTGAGACATAGAGACACAGAGACACTGTGACACTGAGACACTGAGGCAATGAGATATCGAGGCACAGAGACACTGAGACACAAAACTTTGAGACACAGAGACACTGAGTCTCTGAGACACAGAGACACAAAGACACTGAGACACTGTGACTCTGAGACACTGAGACACAAAGACACAGAGACACAGACACAGATACACTGAGATTCAGAGACACTGAGACTCTGAGGCACTGAGACACAGAGACACTGAGATACTGAGGCACAGACACACTGAGACTCTGAGACACTGAGACTCTGAGACACTGCACACAAAAAATTGAGACACTGAGACACAGAGACACTGAGATACTGAGGCACAGGGACACTGAGACTCTGAGACACAGAGACACTGATACTCTGAGATACTGAGACACAGAGGCACTGAGACACTGAGACACAAAACTTTGAGACACAGAGACAATGAGACTCTGAGACACTGAGACACAAAGACACAGAGACACAGAGACAATGAGGCACAGAGACACTGAGACACAGAGACACTGAGACACAGAAACACTTAGGCACAGAGGCACTGAGACACTGATACACTCAGACTCTGAGACGCTGAGGCACTGGGACACCGAGACACTGAGACTCTGAGACACTGAAACACAAAGACACTGTGACACTGAGACTCTGAAAACACTGAGACACAAAGACACAGAGACACAGAGACAATGAGGCACAGAGACACAGAGACACTGAGACACAGAAACACTGAGGCACAGAGACATTGAGACACTGAGACTCTGAGACGTTGAGACACTGAGACACAGAGACACTGGGACACTGAGACACTGAGACAAAGAGACATTGAATCAATGAGACACTGATACACTGAGACACAGAGACACTGAGGCACCAAGACACAGAGACACTGAGGCACAGAGACACTGAGACGCTGAACACTGAGACACAGAAACACTGAGACACAGAGACACTGAGACACTGAGACTCTGAGACACTGAGACATAGAAATACTGAGACACAGAGACACTGAGACACAGAGACAATGAGACACAGAGACACTGAGACTCTGAGACACTGAGACACAGAGACACTGAGACACTGAGGCAGAGAGACTTTGAGACACTGAGACACTGTGACACTGAGGCACAGAGACACTCAGACACAGAGATATTGAATCAATGAGACAATGATACACTGAGACACAGAGACACTGAGACTTTGAGACGCTGAGACACAGAGATACTGTGATTCTGAGACCCTGAGACACAGAGGCACAGAGACACTGAGACACTGAGACTTTGGGACACTGAGACAGAGAGACACTGAGACACAGAGGCACAAAGACACTGAGACACAGTGACACTGTGACACTGAGATACTGAGACACAGAGACACTGAGACTTTGAGACACTGAGACACAGAGACACTGAGACTCTGAGACACAGAGGAACAGAGACACTGAGACACAGAGACACTGAGACACTGAGACATAGACACAGAGACACTGTGACCCTGAGACACTGGGGCATTGCGATACTGAGGCACAGAGACACTGAGACACAAAACTTTGAGACACAGAGACACTGAGACTCTGAGACACTGAGACACAAAGACACTGAGACACTGAGACTCTGAGACACTGAGACACAAAGACACAGAGACACAGAGACACTGATACACTGAGACTCTGAGACACTGAGACTCTGAGGAACTGAGACACAGAGACACTGAGACACTGAGGCACAGACACACTGAGAGTCTGAGACACTGAGAGACAGAGACACTGAGATACTGAGGCACAGACACACTGGAACTCTGAGACTCTGAGACACTGCACACAAAAATTTGAGACACAGACACAGAGACACTGAGACTCTGAGACACTGAGACACTGGGACACAGAGACACTGAGACTCTGAGATTCTGAGACACAGAGACACTGAGACACAAAACCTTGAGACACAGAGACACTGAGACTCTGAGACACTGAAACACAAATACACTGAGACACTGAGACTCTGAGACACTGAGACACAAAGACACTGAGACACTGAGACTATGAGACACAAAGACACAGAGACACAGAGTCAATGACGCACTGAGACACTGAGACACAGAGACACTGAGACACAGAAAGACTTAGGCACAGAGACACTGATACACTGAAACACTGAGACACTGAGACTCTGAGACGCTGAGGCACTGGGACACAGAGACACTGAGACTCTGAGATTCTGAGACACTGAGACACAGAGACACTGAGACACTGAACACTGAGACACAGAAACACTGAGACACTGAGACTATGAGACACTGAGACACAAAGACACAGAGACACAGAGACAATGAGGCACAGAGAAACTGAGACACAGAGACACTGAGACACAGAAACACTTAGGCACAGAGACACTGAGACACTGATACACTGAGACACTGAGACTCTGAGACGCTGAGGCACTGGGACATAGAGACACTGAGACACTGAGACTCTGAGACAATGAGACACAGAGACACTGAGACACTGAACACTGAAACACAGAAACACTGAGACACTGAGACGCTGAACACTGAGACACAGAAACACTGAGACACAGAAATAATGTGGCACAGAGACACTGAGACACAGACAAAGAGACACATAGACAATGAGACTCTGAGACACTGAGACAGAGAGACTTTGAGACACTGAGACACTGTGACACTGAAGCACAGAGACACTCAGACACAGAGACAAAGAGACATTGAATCAATGAGACTCTGATACACTGAGACACAGAGACACTGAGACTTTGACACACTGAGACACAGAGATACTGTGATTCTGAGACTCTGAGACACAGAGGCACAGAGACACTGAGACACTGAGACTTTGGGACACTGAGACACAAAGACACTGAGACACTGAGACTTTGGGACACTGTGACACTGAGATACTGAGACACAGAGACACTGAGACACTGAGACTTTGAGACACTGAGACACAGAGACACTGTGACTCTGAGACACAGAGGAACAGAAACACTGAGACACAGAGACACTGAGACACTGAGACATAGAGACACTGTGACACTGAGACACTGAGGCAATGAGATATCGAGGCACAGAGACACTGAGACACAAATCTTTGAGACACAGAGACACTGAGACACTGTGACTCTGAGACACTGAGACACAAAGACACAGAGACACAGACACAGATACACTGAGACTCAGAGACACTGAGACTCTGAGGCACTGAGACACAGAGACACAGAGATACTGAGGCACAGACACACTGAGACTCTGAGACACTGAGAGACAGAGACACTGAGATACTGAGGCACAGACACACTGAGACTCTGAGACACTGAGACTCTGAGGCACTGAGACACAGAGACACAGAGATACTGAGGCACAGACACACTGAGACTCTGAGACACTGAGACACAGAGACACTGAGATACTGAGGCACAGGGACACTGAGACTCTGACACACAGAGACACTGGGACACAGATACACTGAGACTGAGACACAAAGACACAGAGACACAGAGGCACTGAGACACTGAGACACTGAAACACAAAAACACTGAGACACTGAGACTCTGAGACACAAAGACACAGAGACACAGAGACAATGAGGCACAGAGACACAGAGACACTGAGACACAGAAACACTGAGGCACAGAGACACTGAGACTCTGAGACACTGAGACACAAAGACACAGAGACACAGAGACACTGAGGCACCAAGACACAGAGACAATGAGACACAGAGACAAGAGACTCTGAGACACTGTGACACAGAGACACTGGGACACTGAGACAAAGAGACATTGAATCAATGAGATACTGATACACTGAGACACAGAGACACTGAGGCACCAAGGCACAGAGACACTGAGGCACAGAGACACTGATACGCTGAACACTGAGACACAGAAACACTGAGACACAGAGACACTGAGACACTGAGACTCTGAGACACTGAGACATAGAAATACTGAGACACAGAGACACTGAGACACAGAGACAATGAGACACAGAGACACTGAGACTCTGAGACACTGAGACACAGAGACACTGAGACACTGAGGCAGAGAGACTTTGAGACACTGTGACACTGTGACACTGAGGCACAGAGACACTCAGACACAGAGATATTGAATCAATGAGACACTGATACACTGAGACACAGAGGCACTGAGACTTTGAGACGCTGAGACACAGAGATACTGTGATTCTGAGACTCTGAGACACAGAGGCACAGAGACACTGAGACACTGAGACTTTGGGACACTGAGACAGAGAGACACTGAGACAGAGGCACAAAGACACTGGGACACAGTGACACTGTGACACTGAGATACTGAGACACAGAGACACTGAGACTTTGAGACACTGAGACACAGAGACTCTGAGACTCTGAGACAGAGAGGAACAGAGACACTGAGACACAGAGACACTGAGACATAGACACAGAGACACTGTGACCCTGAGACACTGGGGCATTGCGATACTGAGGCACAGAGACACTGAGACACAAAACTTTGAGACACAGAGACACTGAGACTCTGAGACACTGAGACACAAAGACACTGAGACACTGAGACTCTGAGACACTGAGACACAAAGACACAGAGACACAGAGACACAGAGACACTGATACACTGAGACTCTGAGACACTGAGACTCTGAGGAACTGAGACACTGAGACACTGAGGCACAGACACACTGAGAGTTTGAGACACTGAGAGACAGAGACACTGAGATACTGAGGCACAGACACACTGGAACTCTGAGACACTGAGACACTGCACACAAAAATTTGAGACACTGAGACACAGAGACACTGAGACTCTGAGACACTGAGACACAGAGACACTGAGATACTGAGGCACAGGGACACTGAGACTCTGAGACACTGAGACACTGGGACACAGAGACACTGAGACTCTGAGATTCTGAGACACAGAGACACTGAGACACAAAACTTTGAGACACAGAGACACTGAGACTCTGAGACACTGAAACACAAAGACACTGAGACGCTGAGACTCTGAGACACTGAGACACAAAGACACTGAGACACTGAGACTATGAGACACAAAGACACAGAGACACAGAGTCAATGAGGCACAGAGACACTGAGACACAGAGACACTGAGACACAGAAACACTTAGGCACAGAGACACTGATACACTGAGACACTGAGACACTGAGACTCTGAGACGCTGAGGCACTGGGACACAGAGACACTGAGACTCTGAGATTCTGAGACACTGAGACTCTGAACACTGAGACACAGAAACACTGAGACACTGAGACTATGAGACACTGAGACACAAAGACACAGAGACACAGAGACAATGAGGCACAGAGACACTGAGACACAGAGACACTGAGACACAGAAACACTTCGGCACAGAGACACTGAGACACTGATACACTGAGACACTGAGTCACTGAGACGCTGAGGCACTGGGACACAGAGACACTGAGACACTGAACACTGAGACACAGAAACACTGAGACACAGAGACACTGAGACACTGAGACTCTGAGACACTGAGACACAGAAATACTGAGGCACAGAGACACTGAGACACAGAGACATGAGACACAGAGACACTGAGACTCTGAGACACTGAGACAGAGAGACTTTGAGACACTGAGACACTGTGACACTGAGGCACAGAGATACTCAGACACAGAGACAAAGAGACATTGAATCAATAAGACACTCATACACTGAGACACAGAGACACTGAGACTTTGACACACTGAGACACAGAGATACTGTGATTCTGAGACTCTGAGACACAGAGGCACAGAGACACTGAGACACTGAGACTTTGGGACACTGAGACACAGAGACACTGAGACACAGAGGCACAAAGACACAGTGACACAGTGACACTGAGATACTGAGACACAGAGACACTGCGACACTGAGACTTTGAGACACTGAGACACAGAGACACTGAGACACAGAGGAACAGAAACACTGAGACACAGAAACACTGAGACACTGAGACATAGAGACACAGTGACACTGAGACACTGAGGCAATGAGATACTGAGGCACAGAGACACTGAGACACAAAACTTTGAGACACAGAGACACTGAGTCTCTGAGACACTGAGAGACACAGACACCGAGACACTGAGGCACAGATTCACTGAGACTCTGAAACACTGAGAGACAGAGACACTGAGATACTGAGGCACAGGGACACTGAGACTCTGAGAAACAGAGACACTGGGACACAGATACACTGAGACTCTGAGATTCTGAGACACAGAGACACTGAGACACTGAGACACAAAACTTTGAGACACAGAGACACTGAGACTCTGAGACAATGAGACACAAAGACACAGAGACACAGAGACAATGAGGCACAGAGACACAGAGACACTGAGACACAGAAACACTGAGGCACAGAGACATTGAGACACTGAGACTCTGAGACGTTGAGGCACAGTGATACTGAGACACTGAGGCACTGTGATACTGAGACACTGAGTCACTGAGACTCTAAGAAATTGAGACAATGAAAATCTGACACACTGAGACACTGAGGCACCAAAACACAGAGACTCTGAGACACAGAGACACTGAAACACAGAGACACTGAGATTCTGATACATTGAGACACAGAGACACTGAGGCACCAAGACACAGAGACACTGAGGCACAGAGACACTGAGAAGCTGAACACTGAAACACAGAAGCACTGAGACACAGAGACACTGAGACACTGAGACTCTGAGACACTGAGACATAGAAATACTGAGACATAGAGACACTGAACACAGAGACAATGAGACACAGAGACACTGAGACTCTGAGACACTGAGACACAGAGACACTGGGACACTGAGACACTGAGACAAAGAGACATTGAATCAATGAGACACTGATACACTGAGACACAGAGACACTGAGGCACCAAGACACAGAGACACTAAGGCACAGAGACACTGAGACGCTGAACACTGAGACACAGAAACACTGAGACACAGAGACACTGAGACACAGAGACAATGAGACACAGAGACACTGAGACTCTGAGACACTGAGACTCTGAGACACTGAGACACAGAGACACTGAGACACTGAGGCAGAGAGACTTTGAGACACTGAGACACTGTGACACTGAGGCACAGAGACACTCAGACACAGAGATATTGAATCAATGAGACACTGATACACTGAGACACAGAGACACTGAGACTTTGAGACGCTGAGACACAGAGATACTGTGATTCTGAGACTCTGAGACACAGAGGCACAGAGACACTGAGACACTGAGACTTTGGGACACTGAGACAGAGAGACACTGAGACACAGAGGCACAAAGACACTGAGACACAGTGACACTGTGACACTGAGATACTGAGACACAGAGACACTGAGACTTTGAGACACTGAGACACAGAGACACTGAGACTCTGAGACACAGAGGAACAGAGACACTGAGACACAGAGACACTGAGACATAGACACAGAGACACTGTGACCCTGAGACACTGGGGCATTGCGATACTGAGGCACAGAGACACTGAGACACAAAACTTTGAGACACAGAGACACTGAGACTCTGAGACACTGAGACACAAAGACACTGAGACACTGAGACTCTGAGACACTGAGACACAAAGACACAGAGACACAGAGACACTGATACACTGAGACTCTGAGACACTGAGACTCTGAGGAACTGAGACACAGAGACACTGAGACACTGAGGCACAGACACACTGAGACTCTGAGACACTGAGAGACAGAGACACTGAGATACTGAGGCACAGACACACTGGAACTCTGAGACTCTGAGACACTGTACACAAAAATTTGAGACAATGAGACACAGAGACACTGAGACTCTGAGACACTGAGACACAGAAGACACTGAGATACTGAGGCACAGGGACACTGAGACTCTGAGACACTGAGACACTGGGACACAGAGACACTGAGACTCTGAGATTCTGAGACACAGAGACACAAAACTTTGAGACACAGAGACACTGAGACTCTGAGACACTGAAACACAAAGACACTGAGACACTGAGACTCTGAGACACTGAGACACAAAGACACTGAGACACTGAGACTATGAGACACAAAGACACAGAGACACAGAGTCAATGAGGCACAGAGACACTGAGACACAGAGACACTGAGACACAGAAACACTTAGGCACAGAGACACTGATACACTGAGACACTGAGACACTGAGACTCTGAGACGCTGAGGCACTGGGACACAGAGACACTGAGACTCTGAGATTCTGAGACACTGAGACTCTGAACACTGTGACACAGAAACACTGAGACACTGAGACTATGAGACACTGAGACACAAAGACACAGAGACACAGAGACAATGAGGCACAGAGACACTGAGACACAGAGACACTGAGACCCAGAAACACTTAGGCACAGAGACACTGAGACACTGATACACTGAGACACTGAGACACTGAGACGCTGAGGCACTGGGACACAGAGACACTGAGACTCTGAGACAATGAGACACAGAGACACTGTGACACTGAACACTGAGACACAGAAACACTGAGACACAGAGACACTGAGACACTGAAACTCTGAGACACTGAGACACAGAAATACTGAGGCACAGAGACACTGAGACACAGAGACATGAGACACATAGACACTGAGACTCTGAGACACTGAGACAGAGAGACTTTGAGACACTGAGACACTGTGACACTGAGGCACAGAGATACTCAGACACAGAGACAAAGAGACATTGAATCAATAAGACACTCATACACTGAGACACAGAGACACTGAGACTTTGACACACTGAGACACAGAGATACTGTGATTCTGAGTCTCTGAGACACAGAGGCACAGAGACACTGAGACACTGAGACTTTGGGACACTGAGACACAGAGACACTGAGACACTGAGACACAGAGGCACAAAGACACAGTGACACAGTGACAATGAGATACTGAGACACAGAGACACTGCGACACTGAGACTTTGAGACACTGAGACACAGAGACACTGAGACTCTGAGACACAGAGGAACAGAAACACTGAGACACAGAAACACTGAGACACTGAGACATAGAGACACAGAGACACTGTGACACTGAGACACTGAGGCAATGAGATACTGAGGCACAGAGACACTGAGACACAAAACTTTGAGACACAGAGACACTGAGTCTCTGAGACACAGAGAGACACAGACACCGAGACACTGAGGCACAGACTCACTGAGACTCTGAAACACTGAGAGACAGAGACACTGAGATACTGAGGCACAGGGACACTGAGACTCTGAGAAACAGAGACACTGGGACACAGATACACTGAGACTCTGAGATTCTGAGACACAGAGACACTGAGACACTGAGACACAAAACTTTGAGACACAGAGACACTGAGACTCTGAAACACTGAGACACAAAGACACAGAGACACAAAGACAATGAGGCACAGAGACACAGAGACACTGAGACACAGAAACATTGAGACACTGATACACTGAGACATTGAGACTCTGAGACGTTGAGGCACAGTGATACTGAGACACTGAGGCACTGTGATACTGAGAAACTGAGGCACTGAGACTCTAAGGAATTGAGACAATGAAAATCTGACACACTGAGACACTGAGGCACCAAAACACAGAGACTCTGAGACACAGAGACACTGAAACACAGAGACACTGAGATTCTGATACATTGAGACACAGAGACACTGAGGCACCAAGACACAGAGACACTGAGGCACAGAGACACTGAGAAGCTGAACACTGAAACACAGAAACACTGAGACACAGAGACACTGAGACACTGAGACTCTGAGACACTGAGACATAGAAATACTGAGACATAGAGACACTGAGACACAGAGACAATGAGACACAGAGACACTGAGACTCTGAGACACTGAGACACAGAGACACTGGGACACTGAGACACTGAGACAAAGAGACATTGAATCAATGAGACACTGATACACTGAGACACAGAGACACTTAGGCACAAGACACAGAGACACTAAGGCACAGAGACACTGAGACGCTGAACACTGAGACACAGAAACACTGAGACACAGAGACACTGAGACACAGAGACAATGAGACACAGAGACACTGAGACTCTGAGACACTGAGACACAGAGACACTGAGACACTGAGGCAGAGAGACTTTGAGACACTGAGACACTGTGACACTGAGGCACAGAGACACTCAGACACAGAGATATTGAATCAATGAGACACTGATACACTGAGACACAGAGACACTGAGACTTTGAGACGCTGAGACACAGAGATACTGTGATTCTGAGACTCTGAGACACAGAGGCACAGAGACACTGAGACACTGAGACTTTGGGACACTGAGACAGAGAGACACTGAGACACAGAGGCACAAAGACACTGAGACACAGTGACACTGTGACACTGAGATACTGAGACACAGAGACACTGAGACTTTGAGACACTGAGACACAGAGACACTGAGACTCTGAGACACAGAGGAACAGAGACACTGAGACACAGAGACACTGAGACACTGAGACCTAGACACAGAGACACTGTGACCCTGAGACACTGGGGCATTTCAATACTGAGGCACAGAGACACTGAGACACAAAACTTTGAGACACAGAGACACTGAGACTCTGAGACACTGAGACACAAAGACACTGAGACACTGAGACTCTGAGACACTGAGACACAAAGACACAGAGACACAGAGACACTGATACACTGAGACTCTGAGACACTGAGACTCTGAGGAACTGAGACACAGAGACACTGAGACACTGAGGCACAGACACACTGAGACTCTGAGACACTGAGAGACAGAGACACTGAGATACTGAGGCACAGACACACTGGAACTCTGAGACTCTGAGACACTGCACACAAAAATTTGAGACACTGAGACACAGAGACACTGAGACTCTGAGACACTGAGACACAGAGACACTGAGATACTGAGGCACAGGGACACTGAGACTCTGAGACACTGAGACACAAAGACACTGAGACACTGAGACTCTGACACACTGAGACACAAAGACACAGAGACACAGAGACACTGATACACTGAGACTCTGAGACACTGAGGAACTGAGACACAGAGACACTGAGACACTGAGGCACAGACACACTGAGACTCTGAGACACTGAGAGACAGAGACACTGAGATACTGAGGCACAGACACACTGGAACTCTGAGACTCTGAGACACTGCACACAAAAATTTGAGAAACTGAGACACAGAGACACTGAGACTCTGAGACACTGAGACACAGAGACACTGAGATACTGAGGCACAGGGACACTGAGACTCTGAGACACAGAGACACTGGGAAACAGAGACACTGAGACTCTGAGATTCTGAGACACAGAGACACTGAGACACAAAACTTTGAGACACTGAGACACTAAGACTCTGAGACACTGAAACACAAAGACACTGAGACACTGAGACTCTGAGACACTGACACACAAAGACACTGAGACACTGAGACTATGAGACACAAAGACACAGAGACACAGAGACAATGAGGCACAGAGACACTGAGGCACAGAGACACTGAGACACAGAAACACTTAGGCACAGAGACACTGATACACTGAAACACTGAGACACTGAGACTCTGAGACGCTGAGGCACTGGGACACAGAGACACTGAGACTCTGAGATTCTGAGACACTGAGACACAGAGACACTGAGACACTGAACACTGAGACACAGAAACACTGAGACACTGAGACTATGAGACACTGAGACACAAAGACACAGAGACACAGAGACAATGAGGCACAGAGAAACTGAGACACAGAGACACTGAGACACAGAAACACTGAGACACAGAAACACTGAGACACTGAGACACTGAGACTATGAGACACTGAGACACAAAGACACAGAGACACAGAGACAATGAGGCACAGAGACACTGAGACACTGATACACTGAGACACTGAGACTCTGAGACGCTGAGGCACTGGGACACAGAGACACTGAGACACTGAGACTCTGAGACAATGAGACACAGAGACTCTGAGACACTGAACACTGAAACACAGAAACACTGAGACACTGAGACGCTGAACACTGAGACACAGAAACACTGAAACACAGAAATAATGTGGCACAGAGACACTGAGACACAGACAAAGAGACACATAGACACTGAGACTCTGAGACACTGAGACAGAGAGACTTTGAGACACTGAGACACTGTGACACTGAGGCACAGAGACACTCAGACACAGAGACAAAGAGACATTGAATCAATGAGACACTGATACACTGAGACACAGAGACACTGAGACTTTGACACACTGAGAGACAGAGATACTGTGATTCTGAGACTCTGAGACACAGAGGCACAGAGACACTGAGACACTGAGACTTTGGGACACTGAGACACAGAGACACTGAGACACTGAGACACAGAGGCACAAAGACACAGTGACACTGTGACACTGAGATACTGAGACACAGAGACACTGAGACACTGAGACTTTGAGACACTGAGACACAGAGACACTGAGACTCTGAGACACAGAGGAACAGAAACACTGAGACACAGAAACACTGAGACACTGAGACATAGAGACACAGAGACACTGTGACACAGAGACACAAAACTTTGAGACACAGAGACACTGAGACTCTGAGTCACTGAAACACAAAGACACTGAGACACTGAGACTCTGAGACACTGAGACACAAAGACACAGAGACACAGAGACAATGAGGCACAGAGACACTGAGACACTGAGACACAGAAACACTTAGGCACAGAGACACTGAGACACTGATACACTCAGACTCTGAGATGCTGAGGCACTGGGACACCGAGACACTGAGACTCTGAGACACTGAAACACAAAGACACTGAGACTGTGAGACACTGAGACACAAAGACACAGAGACACAGAGACAATGAGGCACAGAGACACAGAGACACTGAGACACAGAATCACTGAGGCAAAGAGACATTGAGACACTGAGACTCTGAGACGTTGAGGCACAGTGATACTGAGACACTGAGGCACAGTGATACTGAGACACTGAGGCACTGAGACTCTAAGAAATTGAGACAATGAAAATCTGACACACTGAGACACTGAGGCACCAAAACACAGAGACTCTGAGACACAGAGACACTGAAACACAGAGACACTGAGATTCTGATACATTGAGACACAGAGACACTGAGGCACCAAGACACAGAGACACTGAGGCACTGAGACACTGAGACACTGCGACATAGAAATACTGAGACATAGAGACACTGAGACACAGAGACAATGAGACACAGAGACACTGAGACTCTGAGACACTGAGACACAGAGACACTGGGACACTGAGACACTGAGACAAAGAGACATTGAATCAATGAGACACTGATACACTGAGACACAGAGACACTGAGGCACCAAGACACAGAGACACTGAGGCACAGAGACACTGAGAAGCTGAACACTGAAACACAGAAACACTGAGACACTGAGACACTGAGACTCTGAGACACTGAGACATAGAAATACTGAGACACAGAGACACTGAGACACAGAGACAATGAGACACAGAGACACTGAGACTCTGAGACACTGAGACACAGAGACACTGAGACACTGAGGCAGAGAGACTTTGAGACACTGAGACACTGTGACACCGAGGCACAGAGACACTCAAACACAGAGATATTGAATCAATGAGACACTGATACACTGAGACACAGAGACACTGAGACTTTGAGACGCTGAGACACAGAGATACTGTGATTCTGAGACTCTGAGACACAGAGGCACAGAGACACTGAGACACTGAGACTTTGGGATACTGAGACAGAGAGACACTGAGACACAGAGGCACAAAGACACTGAGACACAGTGACACTGTGACACTGAGATACTGAGACACAGATACACTGAGGCTTTGAGACACTGAGACACAGAGACACTGAGACTCTGAGACACAGATGAACAGAGACACTGAGACACAGAGACACTGAGACACTGAGACACTGAGACATATACACAGAGACACTGTGACCCTGAGACACTGGGGCATTGCGATACTGAGGCACAGAGACACTGAGACTCTGAGACACTGAGACACAAAGACTCTGAGACACTGAGAATATGAGACACAAAGACACAGAGACACAGAGTCAATGAGGCACAGAGACACTGAGACACAGAGACACTGAGACACAGAAACACTTAGGCACAGAGACACTGATACACTGAGACACTGAGACACTGAGACACTGAGACTCTGAGACGCTGAGGCACTGGGACCCAGAGACACTGAGACTCTGAGATTCTGAGACACTGAGACAGAGAGACACTGAGACACTGAACACTGAGACACAGAAACACTGAGACACTGAGACTATGAGACACTGAGACACAAAGACACAGAGACACAGAGACAATGAGGCACAGAGACACTGAGACACAGAGACACTGAGACACAGAAACACTTAGGCACAGAGACACTGAGACACTGATACACTGAGACACTGAGACACTGAGACGCTGAGGCACTGGGACACAGAGACACTGAGACACTGAGACTCTGAGACTCTGAGACAATGAGACACAGAGACACTGAGACACTGAACACTGAGACACAGAAACACTGAGACACAGAGACACTGAGACACTGAGACTCTGAGACACTGAGACACAGAAATACTGAGGCACAGAGACACTGAGACACAGAGACATGAGACACAGAGACACTGAGACTCTGAGACATTGAGACAGAGAGACTTTGAGACACTGAGACACTGTGACACTGAGGCACAGAGACACTCAGACACAGAGACAAAGAGACATTGAATCAATAAGACACTCATACACTGAGACACAGAGACACTGAGACTTTGACACACTGAGACACAGAGATACTGTGATTCTGATACTCTGAGACACAGAGGCACAGAGACACTGAGACACTGAGACTTTGGGACACTGAGACACAGAGACACTGAGACACTGAGACACAGAGGCACAAAGACACAGTGACACAGTGACACTGAGATACTGAGACTCAGAGACACTGCGACACTGAGACTTTGAGACACTGAGACACAGAGACACTGAAACTCTGAGACACAGAGGAACAGAAACACTGAGACACAGAAACACTGAGACACTGAGACATAGAGACACAGAGACACTGTGACACTGAGACACTGAGTCAATGAGATACTGAGGCACAGAGACACTGAGACACAAAACTTTGAGACACAGAGACACTGAGTGTCTGAGACACTGAGACACACAGACACCGAGACACTGAGGCACAGACTCACTGAGACTGAAACACTGAGAGACAGAGACACTGAGATACTGAGGCACAGGGACACTGAGACTCTGAGAAACAGAGACACTGGGACACAGATACACTGAGACTCTGAGATTCTGAGACACAGAGACACTGAGACACTGAGACACAAAACTTTGAGACACAGAGACACTGAGACACTAAAACACAAAGACACTGAGACACTGAGACTCTGAGACACTGAGACACAAAGACACAGAGATACAGAGACAATGAGGCACAGAGACACAGAGACACTGAGACACAGAAACACTGAGGCACAGAGACATTGAGACACTGATACACTGAGACTCTGAGACGCTGAGGCACAGAGACATTGAATCAATGACACACTGATACACTGAGACACAGAGACACTGAGGCACCAAGACACAGAGACACTGAGGCACAGAAACACTGTGACGCTGAACACTGAGACACAGAAACACTGAGACTCAGAGACACTGAGACACTGAGACACTGAGACATAGAAATACTGAGACACAGAGACACTGAGACACAGAGACTATGAGACACAGAGTCACTGAGACTATGAGACACTGAGAGACAGAGACACTGAGATACTGAGGCACAGACACACTGAGACTCTGAGACACTGAGACTCTGAGACTCTGAGACACTGCACACAAAAATTTGAGACACTGAGACACAGAGACACTGAGACTCTGAGACACTGAGACACAGAGGCACTGAGATACTGAGGCACAGGGACACTGAGACTCTGAGATTCTGAGACACAGAGACACAGAGACACTGAGACACAATACTTTGAGACACAGAGACACTGAGCCTCTGAGCGACTGAAACACAAATACACTGAGACACTGAGACTCTGAGTCACTGAGACACAAAGACACGGAGAGACAGAGACAATGAGGCACAGAGACACTGAGACACAGAGACACTGAGACACAGAAACACTGAGGCACAGAGACACTGAGACACTGATACACTGAGACACTGTGAGTCTGAGACGCTGAGGCACAGTGATACTGAGACACTGAGGCACTTAGACTCTAAGACATTGAGACACTGAAAATCTGACACACTGAGACACTGAGTCTCTGAGACACTGATTAACTGAGACACAGAGACACTTTGACTCTGAGACACTGAGACACAGAGACACTGGGACACAGAGACACAAAGAATTGAGACCCTGAGACACAGAGACACTGAAACACAGATACAATGAGACTCTGAGACACTGAGACACAGAGACACTGAGACACAGAGGCACTGAGATTCTGATACATTGAGACACAGAGACACTGAGGCACAGAGACACTGAGACACAGAGACAGAGACACTGAGATACTGAGGCACAGACACACTGAGACTCTGAGACACTGAGAATCTGAGACACTGCACACAAAAATTTGAGACACTGAGACACAGAGACACTGAGACTCTGAGGCACGAAGACTCAGAGACACAGAGACACTGAGGCACAAAGACACTGAGACACCGAGACATTGAGACACAGAGACACTGAGACTCAGACGCTGAGACTCTGTGACACAGACACAGAGCCAGTGAGACTCTGAGGCACAGAGGCACTCAGACAGAGAGACACTGAGACACTGAGGCACCAAGACACAGAGACTCTGAGAGATTGAGTCTCTGAGACTCAGAGACACTGAGACACTGAGACACAGTAACACAGCGACACAGAGACAATGAGGTACAGAGACACAGAGACACTGAGGCACAGAGGCACAGAGACAGAGAGACACTGAGACACTGAGACACAGAGACACTGAGACGCAGAGACACTGAGACACTGAACACTGAGACACAGAGACACTGAGACTCTGAGACACTGAGACACAGAGACACTGATACACTGAGACTCTGAGACATTGAGTCACTGAGGCACAGAGACACAGAAAAACAGAGACAATGAGAATCTGAGACTCTGTGACACAGAGACACTGAGAGTCTGATAGACTGAGGCACAGAGACACTGAGGCACTGAGACACTGAGAGTCTGATAAAATGAGGCGCAGAGACACTCAGACACTGAGACACTGAGACACCAAAACACAGAGACTCTGAGACACAGAGACACTGAGACACAGAGGCACTGAGATTCTGATACATTGAGACACAGAGACACGGAGACACTGAGGCACAGAGACACTGAGACACAGAGACAGAGACACTGAGATACTGAGGCACAGAGACACGGAGACACAGAGACACTGAGACACAGAGACACTGAGGCACAGAGACACTGAGACAATGAGACTCTGAGACACGGAATCACAGAGACACTGAGACACTGAAAACTGAGACACAGAAACACTGAGACACAGAGACACTGAGACACTGAGACTCTGAGACACTGAGACACAGGAATACTGAGGCACAGAGACACTGAGACACAGAGACAATGAGACACAGAGACACTGAGATTCTGAGACACTGAGACAGAGAGACTTTGTGACACAGAGACACTGAGACACTGAAAACTGAGACACAGAAACACTGAGGCACAGGGACACTCAGACACAGAGACAAAGAGAAATTGAATCAATGAGACACTGATACACTGAGACACAGAGACACTGAGACTTTGACACACTGAGACACAGAGATACTGTGATTCTGAGACTCTGAGACACAGAGGCACAGAGACACTGAGACACTGAGACTTTGGGACACTGAGACACAGAGACACTGAGACACAGAGGCACAAAGACACAGTGACACTGTGACACTGAGATACTGAGACACAGAGACACTGAGACACTGAGACTTTGAGACACTGAGCCTTTGAGACACTGAGACACAGAGACACTGAGACTCTGAGACACAGAGGAACAGAAACACTGAGACACAGAGACACTGAGACACTGAGACATAGAGACACAGAGACACTGTGACACTGAGACACTGAGGCAATGAGATACTGAGGCACAGAGACACTGAGACACAAAACTTTGAGACACAAAGACACTGAGTCTCTGAGACACTGAGACACAAAGACACTGAGACACTTTGACTCTGAGACACTGAGACACAAAGACACAGAGACACAGACACAGATACACTGAGACTCAGAGACACTGAGACTCTGAGGCACTGAGACACAGAGACACAGAGACACTGAGGCACAGGCACACTGAGACTCTGAGACACTGAGAGACAGAGACACTGAGATACTGAGGCACAGACACACTGAGACTCTGAGACACTAGACTCTGAGACACTGCACACAAAAAATTGAGACACTGAGACACAGAGACACTGAGATACTGGGGCACAGGGACACTGAGACTCTGAGACACAGAGACACTGGGACACAGATACACTGATACTCTGAGATTCTGAGACACAGAGGCACTGAGACACTGAGACACAAAACTTTGAGACACAGAGACACTGAGACTCTGAGACACTGAAACACAAAGACACTGAGACACTGAGACACTGAGACACAAAGACACAGAGACACAGAGACAATGAGGCATAGAGACACAGAGACACTGAGACACAGAAACACTTAGGCACAGAGACACTGAGACATTGATACACTCAGACTCTGAGGCGCTGAGGCACTGGGACACCGAGACACTGAGACTCTGAGACACTGAGACACAAAGACACAGAGACACAGACACAGATACACTGAGACTCTGAGGCACTGAGACACAGAGACACTGAGACACTGAGGCACAGACACACTCAGACTCTGAGACACTGAGAGACAGAGACACTGAGATACTGAGGCACAGACACACTGAGACTCTGAGACACTGCACACAAAAGTTTGAGACACTGAGACTATGAGACACCGAGACAGAAAGACACAGAGAAACAGAGACAATGAGGCACTGAGACACAGAGACACTGAGACACAGAAACACTTAGGCACAGAGACACTGAGACACTGATACACTGAGACACTGAGACTCTGAGACGCTGAGGCACTGGGACACAGATACACTGAGACACTGAGACACTGAGACTCTGAGACAATGAGACACAGAGACACTGAGACACTGAACACTGAGACACTGAGACGCTGAACACTGAGACGCTGAACAGTGAGACACAGTAACACTGAGACACAGAAATAATGTGGCACAGAGACACTGAGGCACAGACACACTGAGACACTGAGACACAATACTTTGAGACACAGAGACACTGAGCCTCTGAGCGACTGAAACACAAATACACTGAGACACTGCACACAAAAATTTGAGACACAGAGACACTGAGACTCTGAGACACAGAGACACTGAGATACTGAGGCACAGGGACACTGAGACTCTGAGACAAAAAGACACTGGGACACAGAGACACTGAGACTCTGAGATTCTGAGACACAGAGACACTGAGACACAAAACTTTGAGACACAGGGACACTGAGACTCTGAGACACTGAAACACAAAGACACTGAGACACTGAGACTCTGAGACACTGAGACACAAAGACACAGAGACACAGAGACAATGAGGCACAGAGACACTGAGACACAGAGACACTGAGACACAGAAACACTGAGGCACAGAGACACTGAGACACTGATACACTGAGACATTGAGATTCTGAGACGCTGAGGCACAGTGATTCTGAGACACTCAGGCACTGAGACTCTTAGACATTGAGACACTGAAAATCTGACACACTGAGACACTGAGACACTGAGTCTCTGAGACACTGATAAACTGAGACACAGAGACACTTTGACTCTGAGACACTGAGACACAGAGACACTGGGACACAGAGACACAAAGAATTGAGATCCTGAGACACAGAGACACTGAAACACAGATACACTGAGACTCTGAGACACTGAGACAGAGAGACATTGATACACTGAGACTCTGAGACATTGAGTCACTGAGGCACAGAGACACAGATAAACAGAGACACTGAGACTCTGAGACACTGAGAGTCTGATAAAATGATGCGCAGAGACACTCAGACACTGAGACACTGAGGCACCAAATCACAGAGACTCTGAGACACAGAGGCACTGAGATTCTGATACATTGAGACACAGAGACACTGAGGCACCAAGACACAGAGACACTGAGGCACAGAGACACTAAGATGCTGAACACTGAGACACAGAAACACAGAGACACTGAGACACTGAGACTCTGAGACACTGAAACATAGAAATACTGAGACACAGAGACACTGAGACACAGAGACAATGAGACACAGAGACACTGAGACTCTGAGACACTGAGACACAGAGACACTGAGACACTGAGACAGAGAAACTTTGAGACACTGAGACACTGTGACACTGAGGCACAGAGACACTCAGACACAGAGACAAAGAGACATTGAATCAATAAGACACTGATACACTGAGACACAGAGACACTGAGACTTTGAGACACTGAGACACAGAGATACTGTGATTCTGAGACTCTGAGGCACTGAGAAACAGAGACACTGAGACACTGAGGCACAGACACACTGAGACTCTGAGACACTGAGAGACAGAGACACTGAGATACATAGCCACAGACACACTGAGACTCTGAGAGACTGAGAGACAGAGACACTGCACACTACAATTTGAGACACTGAGACACTGAGACACTGAGACTCTGAGACACTGAGACACAGAGACACTGAGATACTGAGGCACAGGGTCACTGAGACTCTAAGACACTGAGACACTGGGACACAGAGACACTGAGACTCTGAGATTCTGAGACACAGAGACTCTGAGACACTGAGACACAAAACTTTTAGACACAGGGACACTGAGACTCTGAGACACTAAAACACAAAGACACTGAGACACTGAGAATCTGAGACACTGAGACACAAAGACACTGAGACACTGAGGCACAGAGACACTAAGATGCTGAACACTGAGACACAGAAACACAGAGACACTGAGACACTGAGACTCTGAGACACTGAGACATAGAAATACTGAGACACAGAGACACAGAGACACAGAGACACTGAGACACTGATACACTGAGACACTGAGACTCTGAGACGCTGAGGCACAGTGATACTGAGTCACTGAGGCACAGAGACACAGAAGAACAGAGACACTGAGACTCAGACACTGTGATGCAGAGAAACTGAGAGTCTGATAGACTGAGGCACAGAGACACTGAGGCACTGAGACACTGAGAGTCTGATAAAATGATGTGCAGAGACACTCAGACACTGAGACACTGAGGCACCAAAACACAGAGACTCTGAGACACAGAGACACTGAGACACAGAGGCACTGAGATTCTGATACATTGAGACACAGAGACACTGAGGCACCAAGACACAGAGACACTGAGGCACAGAGACACTAAGATGCTGAACACTGAGACACAGAAACACAGAGACACTGAGACACTGAGACTCTGAGACACTGAGACATAGAAATACTGAGACACAGAGACACTGAGACACAGAGACAATGAGACACAGAGACACTGAGACTCTGAGACACTGAGACACAGAGACACTGAGACACTGAGACAGAGAAACTTTGAGACACTGAGACACTGTGACACTGAGGCACAGAGACACTCAGACACAGAGACAAAGAGACATTGAGACTTTGAGACACTGAGACACAGAGACACTGTGATTCTGAGACTCTGAGGCACTGAGAAACAGAGACACTGAGACACTGAGGCACAGACACACTGAGACTCTGAGACACTGAAAGACAGAGACACTGAGATACATAGCCACAGACACACTGAGACTCTGAGAGACTGAGAGACAGAGACACTGCACACAAAAATTTGAGACACTGAGACACAGAGACACTGAGACTCTGAGGCACTGAGACACAGAGACACTGACATACTGAGGCACAGGGTCACTGAGACTCTGAGACACAGAGACACTGAGACACTGAGACACAAAACTTTGAGACACAGGGACACTGAGACTCTGAGACACTGAAACACAAAGACACAGAGACACAGAGACAATGAGGCAAAGAGACACTGAGACACAGAGACACTGAGACACAGAAACACTGAGGCACAGAGACACTGAGATACTGATACACTGAGACACTGAGACTCTGAGACGCTGAGGCACAGTGATACTGAGTCACTGAGGCACTGAGACTCTAAGACATTGAGACACTGAATATCTGACACACTGAGACACTGAGACACTGAGTCTCTGAGACACTGATAAACTGAGACACAGAGACACTTCGACTCTGAGACACTGAGACACTGAGACACAGAGACACTGGGACACAGAGACACAAATAATTGAGATCCTGAGACACAGAGACACTGAAACACTGATACACTGAGACTCTGAGACACTGAGACACAGAGACATTGATACACTGAGACTCTGAGACATTGAGTCACTGAGGCACAGAGACAAAGAAAAACAGAGACACTGAGATTCTGAGACACTGTGACGCAGAGAAACTGAGAGTCTGATAGACTGTGGCACAGAGACACTGAGGCACTGAGACACTGAGAGTCTGATAAAATGATGCGCAGAGACACTCAGACACTGAGACACTGAGGCACCAAAACACAGAGACTCTGAGACACAGAGACACTGAGACACAGAGGCACTGAGATTCTGATACATTGAGACACAGAGACACTGAGGCACCAAGACACAGAGACACTGAGGCACAGAGACACTGAGATGCTGAACACTGAGAAACAGAAACACAGAGACACTGAGACACTGAGACTCTGAGACACTGAGACATAGAAATACTGAGACACTGAGACAGAGAAACTTTGAGACACTGAGACACTGTGACACTGAGGCACAGAGACACTCAGACACAGAGACAAAGAGACATTGAATCAATGAGACACTGATACACTGAGACACAAAGACACTGAGACTTTGACACACTGACACACAGAGATACTGTGATTCTGAGACTCTGAGACACAGAGGCACAGAGACACTGAGACACTGAGACTTTGGGACACTGAGACACAGAGACACTGAGACACAGAGGCACAAAGACACTGAGACACAGTGACACTGTGACACTGAGATACTGAGACACAGAAACACTGAGACTTTGAGACACTGAGACACAGAGACACTGAGACTCTGAGACACAGAGGAACAGAGACACAGAGACACTGAGACATAGAGACACAGAGACACTGTGACTCTGAGACACTGGGGCAATGAGATACTGAGGCACAGAGACACTGAGACACAAAACTTTGAGACACAGAGACACTGAGACTCTGAGACACTGAGACACTAAGACACTGAGACACTGAGACTCTGAGACACTGAGACACAAAGACACAGAGACACAGAGACACTGATACACATAGACTCTGAGACACAGACTCTGAGGCACTGAGAAACAGAGACACTGAGACACTGAGGCACAGACACACTGAGACTCTGAGACACTGAGAGACAGAGACACTGAGATACTTAGCCACAGACACACTGAGACTCTGGGACACTGAGAGACAGAGACACTGCACACAAAAATTTGAGACACTGAGACACAGAGACACTGAGAACCTGAGACACTGAGACACAGAGACACTGAGATACTGAGGCACAGGGTCACTGAGACTCTGAGACACTGAGACACTGAGACACAGAGACACTGAGACTCTGAGATTCTGCGACACAGAGACACTGAGACACAAAACTTTGAGACACAGAGACACTGAGACTCTGAGACACTGAAACACAAAGACACTGAGACACTGAGACTCTGAGACACTGAGACACAAAGACACAGAGACACAGAGACAATGAGGCACAGGGACACTGAGACACAGAGACACTGAGACACAGAAACACTGAGGCACAGAGACACTGAGACACTGATACACTGAGACACTGAGACTCTGAGACGCTGAGGCACAGTGATACTGAGACACTGAGGCACTGAAACTCTAAGACATTGAGACACTGAAAATCTGACACACTGAGACACTGAGACACTGAGTCTCTGAGACACTGATAAACTGAGACACAGAGACACTTTGACTCTGAGACACTGAGACACTGAGACACAGAGACACTGGGACACAGAGACACAAAGAATTGAGACCCTGAGACACAGAGACACTGAAACACAGATACACTGAGACTCTGATACACTGAGACACAGAGACATTGATACACTGAGACTCTGAGACATTGAGTCAATGAGGCACAGAGACACAGAAAAACAGAGACACTGAGACTCTGAGACACTGTGACGCAGAGAAACTGAGAGTCTGATAGACTGAGGCAGAGAGACACTGAGGCACTGAGACACTGAGAGTCTGATAAAATGAGGCGCAGAGACACTCAGACACTGAGACACTGAGGCACCAAAACACAGAGACTCTGAGACACAGAGACACTGAGACACAGAGACACTGAGATTCTGATACATTGAGACACAGAGACACAGAGACACTGAGGCACAGAGACACAGAGACACTGAGACACAGACACAGAGACATTGAGGCACAGAGACATTGAGACACAGAGACACTGAGACACTGAGACTCAGACGCTGAGACTCTGTGACACAGACACAGAGCCAGTGAGACTCTGAGACACTGAGACACAAAGACACAGAGACACAGAGACCCTGATACACTGAGACTCTGAGACACTGAGACCCTGAGGCACTGAGACACAGAGACACTGAGACACTGAGGCACAGACACACTGAGACTCTGAGACACTGAGACACAGAGACACTGAGATACTGAGGCACAGAGACACTGAGACACGGAGACACAGAGACAGAGAAACTGAGGCACAGAGTCATTCAGACACAGAGACATAGAGACACTGAAACTCTGAGACACTGAGACACTGAGAATCAGAGACTCTGAGACACAGATACACTGAGGCACAGAGACACAGAGACACTGATTCACTGAGACTCGGAGACACTGCGACACTGAGGCACAGAGACACTGAGACTCTGAGACACTGAGGCACTGAGACACTCAGACAGAGAGACACTGAGACTCTGAGGCACCAAGACACAGAGACTCTGAGAGATTGAGGCTCTGAGACTCAGAGACACTGAGACACAGTAACACAGCGACACAGAGACAATGAGGCACAGAGATACAGAGACACTGAGGCACAGATGCACAGAGACACAGAGGCACAGAGACACTGAACACTGAGACACAGAGACACTGAGACAATGAGACTCTGAGACACTGAGACTCTGAGACACTGAGACACTGAACACTAAGACACAGAGACACTGAGACACAGAGACACTGAGATTCTGATACATTGACACACAGAGACTCTGAGGCAGCAAGAGACAGAGACACAGAGACACTGAGGCACAGAGACACTGAGACTCAGAGACACTGAGACACTAAGACACAGAGACATTGAGGCACAGAGACATTGAGACACAGAGACACTGAGACACTGAGACTCAGACGCTGAGACTCTGTGACACAGACACAGAGCCAGTGAGACTCTGAGACACTGAGACACAAAGACACAGAGACACTGATACACTGAGACTCTGAGACACTGAGACTCTGAGGCACTGAGACAGAGACACTGAGACACTGAGACACTGAGGCACAGACACACTGAGACTCTGAGACACTGAGACTCTGAGACACTGCACACAAAAATTTGAGTCACTGAGACACAGAGACATTGAGACTCTGAGACACTGAGACACAGAGACACTGAGATACTGAGGCACAGAGACACTGAGACACTGAGACACAGAGACAGAGACACTGAGGCACAGAGTCATTGAGACACAGAGACATAGAGAGACGGAAACTCTGAGACACTGAGAATCAGAGACTCTGAGACACAGATACACTGAGGCACAGAGACACTGAGACACAGAGACACTGTTTCACTGAGACTCTGAGACACTGCGACACTGAGGCACAGAGACACTGAGAGTCTGAGACACTGAGGCACAGAGACACTCAGACAGAGAGACACTGAGAAACTGAGGCACCAAGACACAGAGACTCTGAGAGATTGAGACTCTGAGACTCAGAGACACTGAGACACTGTAACACAGTGACACAGAGACAATGAGGCACAGAGACTCAGACACACTGAGGCACAGAGGCACAGAGACACAGAGACACAGAGACACTGAGACACTGAGACACTGAGACACTGAGACACAGAGACACCGAGACACTGCACACTGAGACACAGAGACACTGAGATACTGAGACACTGAGACTCTGAGACACTGAGACACTGAACACTAAGACACAGAGACACTGAGACACAGAGACACAGAGACACAGAGAGACTGAGATTCTGATACATTGAGACACAGAGACACTGAGGCACCAAGACACAGAGACAAAGATTCACTGAGCCACAGAGACACTGAGACACAGAGACACTGAGACACAGGGACACAGAGACACTGAGGCGCAGAGACTCTGAGACTCTGAGACACTGAGACACTGAACACTAAGACACTGAGACACAGAGACACTGAGACTCTGAGACACTGAGACACAGAGACACTGAGACGCTGAACACTGAGACACAGAAACACTGAGACACAGAGACACTGAGACACTGAGACTCTGAGACACTGAGACACAGAAATACTGAGGCACAGAGACACTGAGACACAGAGACAATGAGACACAGAGACACTGAGACTCTGAGACACTGAGACAGAGAGACATTGAGACACTGAGGCACAGAGACACTCAGACACAGAGACAAAGAGACATTGAATCAATGAGACACTGATACACTGAGACACAGAGACACTGAGACTTTGACACACTGAGACACAGAGATACTGTGATTCTGAGACTCTGAGACACTGAGACACTGAGACACAGAGACACTGAGACACTGCACACTGAGACACAGAGACACTGAGATACTGAGACACTGAGACTCTGAGACTCTGAGACACTGAACACTAAGACACAGAGACACTGAGACACAGAGACACAGAGAGACTGAGATTCTGATACATTGAGACACAGAGACACTGAGGCACCAAGACACAGAGACACAGATTCACTGAGCCACAGAGACACTGAGACACAGAGACACTGAGACACAGGGACACAGAGACACTGAGGCGCAGAGACACTGAGACTCTGAGACACTGAGATACTGAACACTAAGACACAGAGACACTGAGACACAGAGACACTGAGACACTGAGACTCTGAGACACTGAGACACAGAGACTCTGAGACGCTGAACACTGAGACACAGAAACACTGAGACACAGAGACACTGAGACACTGAGACTCTGAGACACTGAGACACAGAAATACTGAGGCATAGAGACACTGAGACACAGAGACAATGAGACACAGAGACACTGAGACTCTGAGACACTGAGACAGAGAGACTTTGAGACACTGATACACTGAGACACAGAGACACTGAGACTTTGAGACACTGAGACACAGAGATACTGTGATTCTGAGACTCTGAGACACAGAGGCACAGAGACACTGAGACACTGAGACTTTGGGACACTGAGACACAGAGACACTGAGACACAACGACACTGAGGCACAGTGACACTGTGACACTGAGATACTGAGACACAGAAACACTGAGACTTTGAGACACTGAGACACAGAGACACTGACACTGTGAGACACAGAGGAACAGAGACACTGAGACACAGAGACACTGAGATACTGAGACATAGAGCCACAGAGACACTGTGACTCTGAGACACTGGGGCAATGAGATACTGAGGCACAGAGACACTGAAACACAAAACTTTGAGACACAGAGACACTGAGACTCTGAGACACTGAGACATTAAGACACTGAGACACTGAGACTCTGAGACACTGAGACACAAAGACACAGAGACACAGAGACACAGAGACACTGATACACTGAGACTCTGAGACACAGACTCTGAGGCACTGAGAAACAGAGACACTGAGGCACAGACACACTGAGACTCGGAGACACTGAGAGACAGAGACACTGAGATACATAGCCACAGACACACTGAGACTCTGAGAGACTGAGAGACAGAGACACTGCACACAAAAATTTGAGACACTGAGACACAGAGACACTGAGACTCTGAGACACTGAGACACAGAGACACTGAGATACTGAGGCACAGGGTCACGGAGACTCTGAGACACTGAGACACTGAGACACAGAGACACTGAGACACAAAACTTTGAGACACAGAGACACTGAGACTCTGAGACACTGAAACACAAAGACACTGAGACACTGAGACTCTGAGACACTGAGACACAAAGACACAGAGACACAGAGACAATGAGGCACAGGGACACTGAGACACAGAGACACTGAGACACAGAAACACTGAGGCACAGAGACACTGAGACACTGATACACTGAGACACTGAGACTCTGAGACGCTGAGGCACAGTGATACTGAGGCACTGAGACTCTAAGACATTGAGACACTGAAAATCTGACACACTGTGACACTGAGTCTCTGAGACACTGATAAACTGAGACACAGAGACACTTTGACTCTGAGACACTGAGACACAGAGACACTGGGACACAGAGACACAAAGAATTGTGACCCTGAGACACAGAGACACTGAAACACAGATACACTGAGACTCTGATACACTGAGACACAGAGACATTGATACACTGAGATTCTGAGACATTGAGTCACTGAGGCACAGAGACATAGAGAAACAGAGACACTGAGACTCTGAGACACTGTGACGCAGAGAAACTGAGAGTCTGATAGACTGAGGCACAGAGACACTGAGGCACTGAGACACTGAGAGTCTGATAAAATGAGGCGCAGAGACACTCAGACACTGAGACAATGAGGCACCAAAACACAGAGACTCTGAGACACAGAGACACTGAGACACAGAGACACTGAGATTCTGATACATTGAGACACAGAGACACTGAGGCGCAGAGACACTGAGACACGGAGACACAGAGACAGAGACACTGAGGCACAGAGTCATTGAGACACAGAGACATAGAGACACTGAAACTCTGAGACACTGAGACACTGAGAATCAGAGACTCTGAGACACAGATACACTGAGGCACAGAGACACAGAGACACTGATTCACTGAGACTCGGAGACACTGCGACACTGAGGCACAGAGACACTGAGACTCTGAGACACTGAGGCACAGAGACACTCAGACAGAGAGACACTGAGACTCTGAGGCACCAAGACACAGAGACTCTGAGAGTTTGAGGCTCTGAGACTCAGAGACACTGAGACACAGTAACACAGCGACACAGAGACAATGAGGCACAGAGGTACAGAGACACTGAGGCACAGAGGCACAGAGACACAGAGACACATAGACACTGAGACACTGAACACTGAGACACAGAGGCACTGAGACAATGAGACTCTGAGACACTGAGACTCTGAGACACTGAGACACTGAACACTAAGACACAGAGACACTGAGACACAGAGACACAGAGACACTGAGATTCTGATACATTGAGACACAGAGACTCTGAGGCAGCAAGAGACAGAGACACAGAGACACTGAGGCACAGAGACACTGAGACACAGAGACACTGAGACACTAAGACACAGAGACATTGAGGCACAGAGACATTGAGACACAGATACACTGAGACACTGAGACTCAGACGCTGAGACTCTGTGACACAGACACAGAGCCAGTGAGACTCTGAGACACTGAGACACAAAGACACAGAGACACTGATACACTGAGACTCTGAGACACTGAGACTCTGAGGCACTGAGATGCAGAGACACTGAGACACTGAGGCACAGACACACTGAGACTCTGAGACACTGAGACTCTGAGACACTGCACACAAAAATTTGAGTCACTGAGACACAGAGACACTGAGACTCTGAGACACTGAGACACAGAGACACTGAGATACTGAGGCACAGAGACACTGAGTCACTGAGACACAGAGACAGAGACACTGAGGCACAGAGTCATTGAGACACAGAGACATAGAGAGACTGAAACTCTGAGACACTGAGAATCAGAGAATCTGAGACACAGATACACTGAGGCACAGAGACACTGAGAAAAAGAGACACTGATTCACTGAGACTCTGAGACACTGCGACACTGAGGCACAGAGACACTGAGACTCTGAGACACTGAGGCACAGACACACTCAGACAGAGAGACACTGAGAAACTGAGGCACCAAGACACAGAGACTCTGAGAGATTGAGACTCTGAGACTCAGAGACACTGTGACACAGCAACACAGCGACACAGAGACAATGAGGCACAGAGACAAAGAGACACTGAGGCACAGAGGCACAGAGACACAGAGACACTGAGACACTGAGACACAGAGACACTGAGACACAGAGACACTGAGACACTGCACACTGAGACACAGAGACACTGAGATACTGAGACACTGAGACTCTGAGACACTGAGACACTGAACACTAAGACACAGAGACACTGAGACACAGAGACACAGAGAGACTGAGATTCTGATACATTGAGACACAGAGACACTGAGGCACCAAGACACAGAGACACAGATTCACTGAGCCACAGAGACACTGAGACACAGAGACCCTGAGACACAGTGACACAGAGACACTGAGGCGCAGAGACACTGAGACTCTGAGACACTGAACACTAAGACACAGAGACACTGAGACACAGAGACACTGAGACACTGAGACTCTGAGACACTGAGACACAGAGACACAGAGACACTGAGACGCTGAACACTGAGACACAGAAACACTGAGACACAGAGACACTGAGACACTGAGACTCTGAGTCACTGAGACACAGAAATACTGAGGCACAGAGACACTGAGACACAGAGACAATGAGATACAGAGACACTGAAACTCTGAGACACTGAGACAGAGAGACTTTGAGACACTGAGACACTGAGGCACAGAGACACTCAGACACAGAGACAAAGAGACATTGAATCAATGAGACACTGATACACTGAGACACAGAGACACTGAGACTTTGACACACTGAGACACAGATACTGTGATTCTGAGACTCTGAGACACAGAGGCACAGAGACACTGAGACTTTGGGACACTGAGACACAGAGACACTGAGACACAGTGACACTGTGACACTGAGATACTGAGACACTGAGACTTTGAGACACTGAGACACATAGACACTGAGACTCTGAGACACAGAGGAACAGAGACACTGAGACACTGAGACATAGAGACACAGAGACACTGTGACACTGAGACACTGAGGCAATGAGATACTGAGACACAGAGACACTGAGACACAAAGACACTGAGACACTGTGACTCTGAGACACTGAGAAACAAAGCCACAGAGACACAGAGACACTGAGACTCTGAGACACTGAAACTCTGAGGCAATGAGACACAGAGACACTGAGGCACAGACACACTGAGACTCTGAGACACTGAGAGACAGAGACACTGAGATACTGAGGCACAGACACACTGAGACTCTGAGACACTGAGACTCTGAGACACTGCACACAAAAATTTGAGACACTGAGACACAGAGACACTGAGACTCTGAGACACTGAGACACAGAGACACTGAGATACTGAGGCACAGGGACACTGAGACTCCGAGACACAGAGACACTGGGACACAGAGACACTGAGACTCTGAGATTCTGAGACACAGAGACACTGAGACACAAAACTTTGAGACACAGAGACACAGAGACACTGAGACTCTGAGACACTGAAACACAAAGACACTGAGACACTGAGACTCTGAGACACTGAGACACAAAGACACAGAGACACAGAGACAATGAGGCACAGAGACACTGAGACAAAGAGACACAGAGACACAGAAACACTGAGGCACAGAGACACGGAGACACTGATACACTGAGACACTGAGACTCTGAGACTCTGAAACGCTGAGGCACAGTGATACTGAGTCACTGAGGCACTGAGACTCTAAGACATTGAGACACTGAAAATCTGACACACTGAGACACTGAGACACTGAGTCTCTGAGACACTGATAAACTGAGACACAGAGACACTTTGACTCTGAGACACAGAGACACTGGGACACAGAGACACAAAGAATTGAGATCCTGAGACACAGAGACACTGAAACACAGATACACTGAGACTCTGAGACACTGAGACACAGAGATATTGATACACTGAGACTCTGAGACATTGAGTCACTGAGGCACAGAGACACAGAAAAACAGAGACACTGAGACTCTGAGACACTGTGACGCAGAGAAACTGAGAGTCTGTTAGACTGAGGAACAGAGACACTGAGGCACTGAGACACTGAGAGTCTGATAAAATGATGCGCAGAGACACTCAGACACTGAGACACTGAGGCACCAAAACACAGAGACTCTGAGACACAGAGACACTGAGACACAGAGGCACTGAGATTCTGATACATTGAGACACAGAGACACTGAGGCAACAAGACACAGAGACACTGAGGCACAGAGACACTGAGATGCTGAACACTGAGACACAGAAACACAGACACACTGAGACACTGAGACTCTGAGACACTGAGACATAGAAATACTGAGACACAGAGACACTGAGACACAGAGACAATGAGTCACAGAGACACTGAGACTCTGAGACACTGAGACACAGAGACACTGAGACACAGAGACAGAGAAACTTTAAGACACTGAGACACTGTGACACTGAGGCACAGAGACACTCAGACACAGAGACAAAGAGACATTGAATCAATGAGACACTGATACACTGAGACACAGAGACACTGAGACTTTGAGACACTGAGACACAGAGATACTGTGATTCTGAGACTCTGAGACACAGAGGCACAAAGACACTGAGACACTGAGATTTTGGGACACTGAGACACAGAGACACTGAGACACAGAGGCACAAAGACACTGAGACACAGAGACACTGATTCACTGAGACTCTGAGACACTGTGACACTGAGGCACAGAGACACTCAGACAGAGAGACACTGACACACTGAGGAACCAAGACACAGAGACTCTGAGAGATTGAGACTCAGAGACTCAGAGACACTGAGACAAAGTAACACAGCGACACAGAGACAATGAGGCACAGAGACACAGAGACACTGAGGCACAGAGGCACAGAGACACTGAGACACAGAGACACTGAGACACTGAGACACTGAACACTAAGACACAGAGACACTGAGACACAGAGACACAGAGAGACTGAGATTCTGATACATTGAGACACAGAGACACTGAGGCACCAAGACACAGAGACACTGAGACACAGAGACACTGAGACTCTGAGACTCTGAGGCACTGAGACACAGAGACACTGAGTCACTGAGACACAGACACACTGAGACTCTGAGACACTGAGAGACAGAGACACTGAGATACTGAGGCACAGACACACTGAGACTCTGAGACACTGAGGCACAGAGACACTCAGACAGAGAGACACTGAGAAACTGAGGCACCAAGACACAGAGACTCTGAGAGATTGAGACTCTGAGACTCAGAGACACTGAGACACAGTAACACAGCGACACAGAGACAATGAGGCACAGAGACACAGAGACACTGAGGCAGAGAGGCACAAAGACACAGAGACACAGAGACACTGAGACACTGAGACACTGAGACACAGAGACACTGAGACACTGAACACTAAGACACAGAGACACTGAGACACTGAGACACAGAGAGACTGAGATTCTGATACATTGAGACACAGAGACACTGAGGCACCAAGACACAGAGCCACCGAGACACTGAGACACAGAGACACTGAGACACAGTGACACAGAGACACTGAGGCGCAGAGACACTGAGACTCTGAGACACTGAGACACTGAACACTAAGACACAGAGACACTGAGACACAGAGACACTGAGACACTGAGATTCTGATACATTGAGACACAGAGACACTGAGGCACCAAGACACAGAGACACAGATTCACTGAGCCACAGAGACACTGAGACACAGAGACACTGAGACACAGTGACACAGAGACACTGAGGCGCAGAGACACTGAGACTCTGAGACACTGAGACACTGAACACTAAGACACAGAGACACTGAGACACAGAGACACTGAGACACTGAGACTCTGAGACACTGAGACACAGAGACACAGAGACACTGAGACGCTGAACACTGAGACACAGAAACACTGAGACACAGAGACACTGAGACACTGAGACACTGAGACACAGAGACACTGAAACTCTGAGACACTGAGACAGAGAGACTTTGAGACACTGAGGCACAGAGACACTCAGACACAGAGACAAAGAGACATTGAATCAATGAGACACTGATACACTGAGGCACAGAGACACTGAGACTTTGACACTCTGAGACACAGATACTGTGCTTCTGAGACTCTGAGACACAGAGGCACAGAGACACTGAGACTTTGGGACACTGAGACACAGAGACACTGAGACACTGAGATACAGAGGCACAAAGACACTGAGACACAGTGACACTGTGACACTGAGACAAAGAGACATTGAATCAATGAGACACAGATACTGTGATTCTGAGACTCTGAGACACAGAGGCACAGAGACACTGAGACTTTGGGACACTGAGACACAGAGACACTGAGACACTGAGACTTTGGGACACTGAGACACAGAGACACTGAGACACTGAGATACAGAGGCACAAAGACACTGAGACACAGTGACACTGTGACACTGAGATACTGAGACACTGAGACTTTGAGACACTGAGACACATAGACACTGAGACTCTGAGACACAGAGGAACAGAGACACTGAGACACTGAGACATTGAGACACAGAGACACTGTGACACTGAGACACTGAGGCAATGAGATACTGAGACACAGAGACACTGAGACACTGAGACACAAAGACACTGAGACACTGTGACTCTGAGACACTGAGAAACAAAGCCACAGAGACACAGAGACACTGATACACTGAGACTCTGAGACACTGAAACTCTGAGGCAATGAGACACAGAGACACTGAGGCACAGATACATTGATACACAGAGACACAAACACACAGAAACACTGAGACACTGAGACACTGAGGCTCTGAGGCACAGAGGCACTGAGATACAGAGACACAAAGACTCTGAGACACTGAGGCACAGAGACACTGAGACACAGAGACACTGTGACTCAGAGACACTTAGACACAGAGACACTGAGACACTTAACACAGAAAGACTGAGACACTGAGACTCTGAGACACTGAGAGAATGGGACACTGAGACTCTGAGATACTGAGATACAGAAACACTGAGACACAAAATTTTGAGACACTGAGACTCTGAGACACTGAGGCACAGAGACAGTGAGACACAGAGACACTGAGATTCTGAGGCACAGAGTCACTGAGACACAAAGATACTGAGACACAGAGACACTGAGTCTCTGAGACACTGATACATTGAGACTCTGAGACACTGAGGCACAGAGATAGAGAATCACTGAGACAGAGAGACACTGATAATCTGAGACACTTAGACACTGTGACATTGAGGCACAGAGACACTCAGACACAGAGAAACTGAGGAACCAAGACACAGAGACTCTGAGAAATTGAGACTGAGACTCTGAGACACTGAGACACAGTAACACAGAGACAATGAGGCACAGAGATACAGAGACACTGAGGTACAGAGGCACAGAGACACTGAGACACAGAGACACAGAGACACTGAGACTCTGAGACGCTGAGACACAGAGACACTGTGACACAGAGACACAGAGACAGTAAGACACTGAGAGACTGAGGCACAGAGACACTGAGACACTGTGACTCAGAGACACTTAGACACAGAGACACTGAGACACTTAACACAGAAAGACTGAGACACTGAGACTCTGAGACACTGAGAGAATGGGACACTGAGACTCTGAGATACCGAGACACAGAAACACTGAGACACAAAATTTTGAGACACTGAGACTCAGAGACACTGAGACTCTGAGACACAGAGATACTGAGACACTGAGACACAGAGAATCTGAGACACTGAGACTCTGAGACACTGAGTCACAGAGACACTGAGACACAGAGATACTGAGACACAGAAACACTGAGTCTCTGAGACACTGATACATTGAGACTCTGAGACACTGAGGCACAGAGATAGAGAATCACTGAGACAGAGAGACACTGATAATCTGAGACACTTAGACACTGTGACATTGAGGCACAGAGACACTCAGACACAGAGAAACTGAGGCACCAAGACACAGAGACTCTGAGAAATTGAGACTGAGACTCTGAGACACTGAGACAGAGTAACACAGAGACAATGAGGCACAGAGATACATAGACACTGAGGCACAGAGGCACAGAGACACTGAGACACAGAGACACAGAGACACTGAGACTCTGAGACGCTGAGACACAGAGACAATGGGACACTGAGACACATTCTTTGAGACACTGACACACAGAGACACTGATACTATGAGACTCTGAGATACAGAGATACTAAGACACTGAGACACAGAGACACTGAGACACTGAGACTCTGAGATTTTGAGACACTGAGGCACAGAGACACTGAGACACAAAGACACTGAGATTCTGAGACACTGAGGCACAGAGACACTGAGACACTGAGATACTGAGACACAGAGACACTGAGTCTCTGAGACACTGATACATTGAGACTCTGAGACACTGAGGCACAGAGATAGAGAATCACAGAGCCAGAGAGACACTGATACATTGAGACTCTGAGACACTGAGGCACAGAGATAGAGAATCACAGAGCCAGAGAGACACTGATAATCTGAGACACTGAGACACTGTGACATTGAGGCACAGAGACACTCAGACACAGAAAACTGAGACACTGAGACTCAGAGACACTGAGACTCTGAGACGCTGAGACACAGAGACACTGTGACACAGAGACACAGAGACAGTAAGATACTGAGAGACTGAGGCACAGAGACACTGAAACACTGAGGCACTGAGACACAGATACACAGAGACACTGAGACTCTGAGACACAGAGGCACTGAGACACAGAGACATAGAGACACTGAAACTCTGTGACACTGAGACACTGTGACACAGACTCACTCAAACTCTGAGACACAGAGACACTGTGACTCTGAGACACTGAGACACAGAGACGCAGAGACACTGAGACACAAAGACACAGAGACACTATGACACTGAGACACTTAGACAAAGAGACACTGAGACATTGAGACACCGTGACACTGAGCCATAGAGACACTAAAACAGAGAGACACCGAGGCACTGATTCTCTGAGGCACTGACACACAAGGACTTTGAGACACAGAGACACTGATACACTGACACACAGAGACACTGATAAACATAGACTCTGAGACACTGTGACACTGAGGTACAGAGACACTCAGACAGAGAGACACTGAGACTCTGATACACTGAGACACAGAGAAACTGTGACGCTGAGGCACAGAGACACAGAGTCACTGAGACTCTGAGACACAAAACTTTGAGACACTGAGACACAGAGATACTGGGACACGAGACACTGACAGTCTGAGACACTGAGACACAAAGAAATGAGACCCTGAGAAACAGAGACACTGAAACACAGATACACTGAGACTCTGACACACTGAGACACAGAGACTCTGAGACCCTGAGACACTGAGACACAGAGACACTGAGACTCTGAGACTCTGAGACACTGAGACTCTAAGACACTGAGACACTGAGGTATAGAGACACTCAGACAGAGAGACACCGAGGCACTGATTCTCTGAGACTCTGAGACACAAAGACACTGAGACACTGAGGCACAGATAAACTGAGACACAGAGACACAGAGACTCTGAGACACTGAGGCACAGAGACACTGAGACACTGAGGCACAGATAAACTGAGACACAGAGACACTGAAACTCTGAAAACAGTGTGACACAGAGACACTGAGACTTTGAGATACTAAGACACTGAGGCACAGAGACACGGAGACACTGAGCCACAGAGACAGTGAGACACAGAGACACTGAGCCACAGAGACACTGAGACCCTGAGGCACAGAGACAGTGAGACTCTGAGACACTGAGGCACAGAGAAACTCAGACACAGAGACACTGAGTCTCTGAGACACTGATACACTGAGACACAGAGACACTGACACTCGGAGACACTGAGAGACAGGGACACTGAGACACTGAGACACAGAGACACTGAGACACTGTGACACTGGGACACAGCACTGAGACACTGAGACTCTGAGACGCTGAGGCACTGAATACAAAGACTTTGAGACACAGAGACACTGAGACACTGAGTCACAGAGATGCTGAGACACAGAGACACTGAGATTCTGAGACACTGAGACTCTGAGGCACAGAGACACTGAGACTCTGAGACACTGAGACTCTGAGACACTGAGAGTCTGAGACACTGAGACACAAAGACACAGAGATTCTGAGACACAGAGACACTTGGACACAGAGTCACAGAGTCTGAAACACTGAGACTCTGAGAAACTGAGGCACAGAGACACTGAGACACAGAGACATAGAGACACTGAAACTCTGAGACACTGAGACACTGTGACACAGAGACTCTGAGACACAAAGACACAGAGACACAGACACACTGAAACTCTGAGACACTGAGAAACTGGGACACAGAGACACTGTGACTCTGAGACACTGAGACAATGAGACACAAAGACTTTGAGACACTGAGACACTCAGACACAAGACAAAGGGACACCGAGCCTCTGACACACTGATACACTGACACACAGGGACACTGAGACACTGAGAAACTGAGACTCTGAGACACACAGACACTGAGGCACTGAGACTCTAAGACACTGAGACACTGAGACACTGAGACTCTGAGACACTGAGGCACTGAGGCACAGAGACACTGAGACACAGAAAAACAGAGACACTGAGACTCAGAGACACAGAGACACTGAGACTTTGAGATACTGAGGTACAGAGACATTGAGACACTGAGACACAGAAACACAGAAACACTGAGACACTGAGATTCTGAGGCACAGAGACAGTGAGACACTGAGACACCGAGACACAGAGAGACTGAGACACTGAGACTCTGAGACACTGAGGCAATGAGACACTGAGGCACAGAGACACTCAGACAGAGAGACACTGGGTCTCTGAGACACTGATAAACTGAGACACAGAGACACAGAGACTCTGAAACCTGAGACACTGAGACACAGAGACACTGGGACACAGAGACACTGAGGCACAGAGACACTGAGACACTGTGACACTGAGGCACAGAGACACTCAACACAAAGCAAAGTGACACTGAGTGTCTGAGACATTGAGACAATGAGGCACTGAGACAAAGAGACACTGAGAAACAGAGACACTGAGAGCCTGATAGACTGAGGCACAGAGACACTGAGACACAGAGACACTGAGACACTGAGGCACCAAGACACAGAGACTCTGAGACACTGAGATGCTGACACTCTGATACATTGATACACAGAGACACAAACACACAGAAACACTGAGACACTGAGACACTGAGGCTCTGAGGCACAGAGGCACTGAGATACAGAGACACAAAGACTCTGAGACACTGAGACACAGAGACACAGAGACACTGAGACACTGAGGCACAGAGACACTGAGACACAGAGACACTGAGACACTGTGACTCAGAGACACTTAGACACTGAGACACTTAACACAGAAAGACTGAGACACTGAGACTCTGAGACACTGAGAGAATGGGACACTGAGACTCTGAGATACTGAGATACAGAAACACTGAGACACAAAATTTTGAGACACTGAGACTCTGAGACACTGAGGCACAGAGACAGTGAGACACAGAGACACTGAGATTCTGAGGCACAGAGACACTGAGACACAGAGATACTGAGACACAGAGACACTGAGTCTCTGAGACACTGATACATTGAGACTCTGAGACACTGAGGCACAGAGATAGAGAATCACTGAGACAGAGAGACACTGATAATCTGAGACACTTAGACACTGTGACATTGAGGCACAGAGACACTCAGACACAGAGAAACTGAGGCACCAAGACACAGAGACTCTGAGAAATTGAGACTGAGACTCTGAGACACTGAGACACAGTAACACAGAGACAATGAGGCACAGAGATACATAGACACTGAGGTACAGAGGCACAGAGACACTGAGACACAGAGACACAGAGACACTGAGACTCTGAGACGCTGAGACACAGAGACACTGTGACACAGAGACAGTAAGACACTGAGAGACTGAGGCACAGAGACACTGGAACACTGAGACACTGAGGCACTGAGACACAGATACTCAGAGACACTGAGACTCTGAGACACTGAGGCACAGAGACACTGAGACACAGAGATATAGAGACACTGAAACTCTGTGACACTGAGACATTGAGACACTGGGACACAGAGATACTGAGACAGAGAGACACCGAGACACTGAATCTCTGAGACACTGAGACACTGAGACACAGAGACACTGTGACCCTGAGACACTGAGACACTGAGACACTGAGACACTGAGACTCTGAGACACTGAGACACAGAGATACTGATACCCTGTGACACTGAGGCACAGAGACACTCAGAGACAGCGACAAAGAGACACTGAGTCTCTGAGACACTGATACACTGAGACACAGAGACACAGAGACACTGAGACTTTGAGACACAGAGACACTGAGGCACAGAGACACTGAGACACAGAGACATAGAGGCACTGAAACTCTGAGACACTGAGATACAGAGACTCTGAAACACAGAGACACAGACTCACTGAAAATCTGAGACACTGGGACGTAGAGAAACTGAGACAGAGAGGCACAGAGACACTGAATCTCTGAGACACTGTTGCACTGAGACACAGAGATACGGTGTCTCTGGGACAGTGAGACACTGAGACACGGAGGCACTGAGACACGGAGACACTGAGACACTGTGACACTAAGGCACAGAGACACGGAGACACAGAAACTCTGTGACTCTGAGACACTGAGACACTGCGACTCTGAGACACTGAGACACTGGGACGCAGAGACACTGGGACACAGAGACACTGAGACACAGAGACACTGGCACAGAGACACTGCGACACAGAGACACTGTGACATTGAGACTCTGAGACGCTGAGACACTGAGGCACGGCGATACTGAGATACAGATTCACTGAGACTCTAAGACACTGAGACACTGAAAATCTAAGACACTGTGACACTGAGGCACAGAGACACTCAGACAGAGAGACACTGAGTCTCTGAGACACTGATAAACTGAGACACAGAGACAGAGACTCTGAGACTCTGAGACCTGAGACACTGAGACACAGAGACACTGTGACACTGAGGCACAGAGACACTCAACACAGAGACAAAGTGACACTGAGTGTCTGAGACATTGTTTCACTGAGACTCTGAGACATTGAGACACTGAGGCACAGAGACACTGAGACAAAGAGACACTGAGACACAGAGATACTGAGACACTGAGACTTTGAGATATTAAGACACTGAGGCACAGAGTCACTGAGGCACAGATACACTGAGTCTCTGAGACACAGAGACACCGAGAGTCTGATAGACTGAGACACAGAGACTCTGAGACACTGAGACGCTGAGACTCTGATACATTGAAACACTGTGACACAAAGACACAGAAGCACTGAGACACTGAGGCACTGTAGCACAGAGGCACTGAGATACAGAGACACAGAGACACAGAGTCACTGAGACACTGAGGCACAGAGACCACTGAGACACAGAGACACTGAGACACTGAGACACTGTGACTCAGAGACACTTAGACACAGAGACACTGAGACACTTAAACACAGAGAGACTGAGTCACTGAGACTCTGAGACACTGAGACAATGGGACACTGAGACACAAAACTTTGAGACACTGAGACACAGAGACACTGATACGATGAGACTCTGAGACACAGAGATACTGAGACACTGAGACACAGAGACACTGAGACTCTGAAACACTGAGGCACAGATACTCTGAGACACTGAGACTCTGAGATTTTGAGACACTGAGGCACAGAGACACAGAGACACTGAGATTCTGAGACACTGAGGCACAGAGACACTGAGACACAGAGATACTTAGACACAGAGACACTGAGTCACTGTGACACTGATACATTGAGACTCTGAGACACTGAGGCACAGAGATAGAGAATCACAGAGACAGAGAGACACTGATAATCTGAGACACTGAGACACTGTGACATTGAGGCACAGAGACACTCAGACACAGAAAACTGAGACACTGAGGCACCAAGACAAAGAGACTCTGAGAGATTGAGACTCTGAGACACTGAGACACAGTAACACAGAGACACAGAGACAATGAGGCACAGAGATACAGAGACACTGAGGCACAGAGGCACAGAGACACTGAGACACTGAGACACTGAGACACAGAGACACTGAGACTCTGAGACTCTGAGACACTGAGACACAGAGACACTGAGACACTGAGACACCGTGACACTGAGGCACAGAGACACTCAGACACAGAGACAATGAGACACTGAGTCTCTGAGACAGAGAGACACTGAGACTTTGAGACACTGAGACACAGAGTCACTGAGACACTGAGACTCTGAGACACTGCGACACTGAGATACAGAAATACTGAGACACAGAGACGCTGAGACACAGAGACACTGAGACACAGAGACACTGAGACTCTGAGACACTGAGACACTGAGACACAGAGACATTGAGACACTGAGGCAATGAGACACTGAGGCACAGAGACACTGAGACACAGAGTCACTGAGACTCTGAGACACTGTGACACTGATACTCTGAGACACTGTGACACTGAGGCACAGAGAAACTCACACAGAGAGACAGAGACACTGATACACTGAGACTCTGAGACACCGAGACTCTGAGATAATGAGACACAGAGACACTGAGACACTGAGGCACAGACAAACTGAGACTCTGAGACACTGAGACACAGAGACACTGAGATACTGAGGCACAGACACAATGAGACTCTGAGACACAGAGACTCTGAGCCACTGAACACAAAGACTTTGAGACACTGAGACACAGAGACATTGAGACTCTGAGATACTGAGACACAAAGACACTGAGATACTGAGGCACAGGGACACTGAGACTCTGAGACACTGAGACACTGATACTCTGAGATTCTGAGACACAGAGACACAAAACTTTGAGACACTGAGGCACAGAGACACTGAGACACAGAGACATAGAGGCACTGAAACTCTGAGACACTGAGATACAGAGACTCTGAAACACAGAGACACAGACTCACTGAAAATCTGAGACACTGGGACGTAGAGACACTGAGACAGAGAGGCACAGAGACACTGAATCTCTGAGACACTGTTGCACTGAGACACAGAGATACGGTGTCTCTGGGACAGTGAGACACTGAGACACGGAGGCACTGAGACACGGAGACACTGAGACACTGTGACACTAAGGCACTAAGGCACAGAGGCAGAAAGGCAATGAGACACAGAGACACTGTGACACTGAGACACTGAGACATAGAGACACTGAGACACAGAGGCACAGAGACACTGAGACTTTGAGACACAGAGACACAGAGACACTGAATCTCTGAGACTCTGAGTCACTGAGACACAGAGATATTGATACCCTGTGACACTGAGGCACAGAGACACTCAGAGACAGCGACAAAGAGACACTGAGTCTCTGAGACACTGATACACTGAGACACAGAGACACTGAGACTTTGAGACACAGAGACACTGAGGCACAGAGACACTGAGACACAGAGACATAGAGGCACTGAAGCTCTGAGACACTGAGATACAGAGACTCTGAAACACAGAGACACAGACTCACTGAAAATCTGAGACACTGGGACGTAGAGAAACTGAGACAGAGAGGCACAGAGACACTGAATCTCTGAGACACTGTTGCACTGAGACACAGAGATACGGTGTCTCTGGGACAGTGAGACACTGAGACACGGAGGCACTGAGACACGGAGACACTGAGACACTGTGACACTAAGGCACAGAGACACGGAGACACAGAAACTCTGTGACTCTGAGACACTGAGACACTGCGACTCTGAGACACTGAGACACTGGGACGCAGAGACACTGGGACACAGAGACACTGAGACACAGAGACACTGGCACAGAGACACTGCGACACAGAGACACTGTAACATTGAGACTCTGAGACGCTGAGACACTGAGGCACGGTGATACTGAGATACAGATTCACTGAGACTCTAAGACACTGATACACTGAAAATCTAAGACACTGTGACACTGAGGCACAGAGACACTCAGACAGAGAGACACTGAGTCTCTGAGACACTGATAAACTGAGACACAGAGACAGAGACTCTGAGACTCTGAGACCTGAGACACTGAGACACAGAGACACTGTGACACTGAGGCACAGAGACACTCAACACAGAGACAAAGAGACACTGAGTGTCTGAGACATTGTTACACTGAGACTCTGAGACATTGAGACACTGAGGCACAGAGACACTGAGACAAAGAGACACTGAGACACTGAGACACAGAGATACTGAGACACTGAGACTTTGAGATATTAAGACACTGAGGCACAGAGTCACTGAGGCACAGATACACTGAGTCTCTGAGACACAGAGACACCGAGAGTCTGATAGACTGAGACACATGGACTCTGAGACACTGAGACGCTGAGACTCTGATACATTGAAACACTGTGACACAAAGACACAGAAACACTGAGACACTGAGGCACTGTAGCACAGAGGCACTGAGATACAGAGACACAGAGACACAGAGTCACTGAGACACTGAGGCACAGAGACCACTGAGACACAGAGACACTGAGACACTGAGACACTGTGACTCAGAGACACTTAGACACAGAGACACTGAGACACTTAAACACACAGAGACTGAGTCACTGAGACTCTGAGACACTGAGACTCTGAGGCACTGAGATGCAGAGACACTGAGACACTGAGGCACAGACACACTGAGACTCTGAGACACTGAGACTCTGAGACACTGCACACAAAAATTTGAGTCACTGAGACACAGAGACACTGAGACTCTGAGACACTGAGACACAGAGACACTGAGATACTGAGGCACAGAGACACTGAGTCACTGAGACACAGAGACAGAGACACTGAGGCACAGAGTCATTGAGACACAGAGACATAGAGAGACTGAAACTCTGAGACACTGAGAATCAGAGAATCTGAGACACAGATACACTGAGGCACAGAGACACTGAGAAAAAGAGACACTGATTCACTGAGACTCTGAGACACTGCGACACTGAGGCACAGAGACACTGAGACTCTGAGACACTGAGGCACAGACACACTCAGACAGAGAGACACTGAGAAACTGAGGCACCAAGACACAGAGACTCTGAGAGATTGAGACTCTGAGACTCAGAGACACTGTGACACAGCAACACAGCGACACAGAGACAATGAGGCACAGAGACAAAGAGACACTGAGGCACAGAGGCACAGAGACACAGAGACACAGAGACACTGAGACACTGAGACACTGAGACACAGAGACACTGAGACACAGAGACACTGAGACACTGCACACTGAGACACAGAGACACTGAGATACTGAGACACTGAGACTCTGAGACACTGAGACACTGAACACTAAGACACAGAGACACTGAGACACAGAGACACAGAGAGACTGAGATTCTGATACATTGAGACACAGAGACACTGAGGCACCAAGACACAGAGACACAGATTCACTGAGCCACAGAGACACTGAGACACAGAGACCCTGAGACACAGTGACACAGAGACACTGAGGCGCAGAGACACTGAGACTCTGAGACACTGAACACTAAGACACAGAGACACTGAGACACAGAGACACTGAGACACTGAGACTCTGAGACACTGAGACACAGAGACACAGAGACACTGAGACGCTGAACACTGAGACACAGAAACACTGAGACACAGAGACACTGAGACACTGAGACTCTGAGTCACTGAGACACAGAAATACTGAGGCACAGAGACACTGAGACACAGAGACAATGAGACACAGAGACACTGAAACTCTGAGACACTGAGACAGAGAGACTTTGAGACACTGAGACACTGAGGCACAGAGACACTCAGACACAGAGACAAAGAGACATTGAATCAATGAGACACTGATACACTGAGACACAGAGACACTGAGACTTTGACACACTGAGACACAGATACTGTGATTCTGAGACTCTGAGACACAGAGGCACAGAGACACTGAGACTTTGGGACACTGAGACACAGAGACACTGAGACACAGTGACACTGTGACACTGAGATACTGAGACACTGAGACTTTGAGACACTGAGACACATAGACACTGAGACTCTGAGACACAGAGGAACAGAGACACTGAGACACTGAGACATAGAGACACAGAGACACTGTGACACTGAGACACTGAGGCAATGAGATACTGAGACACAGAGACACTGAGACACAAAGACACTGAGACACTGTGACTCTGAGACACTGAGAAACAAAGCCACAGAGACACAGAGACACTGAGACTCTGAGACACTGAAACTCTGAGGCAATGAGACACAGAGACACTGAGGCACAGACACACTGAGACTCTGAGACACTGAGAGACAGAGACACTGAGATACTGAGGCACAGACACACTGAGACTCTGAGACACTGAGACTCTGAGACACTGCACACAAAAATTTGAGACACTGAGACACAGAGACACTGAGACTCTGAGACACTGAGACACAGAGACACTGAGATACTGAGGCACAGGGACACTGAGACTCCGAGACACAGAGACACTGGGACACAGAGACACTGAGACTCTGAGATTCTGAGACACAGAGACACTGAGACACAAAACTTTGAGACACAGAGACACAGAGACACTGAGACTCTGAGACACTGAAACACAAAGACACTGAGACACTGAGACTCTGAGACACTGAGACACAAAGACACAGAGACACAGAGACAATGAGGCACAGAGACACTGAGACAAAGAGACACAGAGACACAGAAACACTGAGGCACAGAGACACGGAGACACTGATACACTGAGACACTGAGACTCTGAGACTCTGAAACGCTGAGGCACAGTGATACTGAGTCACTGAGGCACTGAGACTCTAAGACATTGAGACACTGAAAATCTGACACACTGAGACACTGAGACACTGAGTCTCTGAGACACTGATAAACTGAGACACAGAGACACTTTGACTCTGAGACACAGAGACACTGGGACACAGAGACACAAAGAATTGAGATCCTGAGACACAGAGACACTGAAACACAGATACACTGAGACTCTGAGACACTGAGACACAGAGATATTGATACACTGAGACTCTGAGACATTGAGTCACTGAGGCACAGAGACACAGAAAAACAGAGACACTGAGACTCTGAGACACTGTGACGCAGAGAAACTGAGAGTCTGTTAGACTGAGGAACAGAGACACTGAGGCACTGAGAGTCTGATAAAATGATGCGCAGAGACACTCAGACACTGAGACACTGAGGCACCAAAACACAGAGACTCTGAGACACAGAGACACTGAGACACAGAGGCACTGAGATTCTGATACATTGAGACACAGAGACACTGAGGCAACAAGACACAGAGACACTGAGGCACAGAGACACTGAGATGCTGAACACTGAGACACAGAAACACAGACACACTGAGACACTGAGACTCTGAGACACTGAGACATAGAAATACTGAGACACAGAGACACTGAGACACAGAGACAATGAGTCACAGAGACACTGAGACTCTGAGACACTGAGACACAGAGACACTGAGACACAGAGACAGAGAAACTTTAAGACACTGAGACACTGTGACACTGAGGCACAGAGACACTCAGACACAGAGACAAAGAGACATTGAATCAATGAGACACTGATACACTGAGACACAGAGACACTGAGACTTTGAGACACTGAGACACAGAGATACTGTGATTCTGAGACTCTGAGACACAGAGGCACAAAGACACTGAGACACTGAGATTTTGGGACACTGAGACACAGAGACACTGAGACACAGAGGCACAAAGACACTGAGACACAGAGACACTGATTCACTGAGACTCTGAGACACTGTGACACTGAGGCACAGAGACACTCAGACAGAGAGACACTGACACACTGAGGAACCAAGACACAGAGACTCTGAGAGATTGAGACTCAGAGACTCAGAGACACTGAGACAAAGTAACACAGCGACACAGAGACAATGAGGCACAGAGACACAGAGACACTGAGGCACAGAGGCACAGAGACACTGAGACACAGAGACACTGAGACACTGAGACACTGAACACTAAGACACAGAGACACTGAGACACAGAGACACAGAGAGACTGAGATTCTGATACATTGAGACACAGAGACACTGAGGCACCAAGACACAGAGACACTGAGACACAGAGACACTGAGACTCTGAGACTCTGAGGCACTGAGACACAGAGACACTGAGTCACTGAGACACAGACACACTGAGACTCTGAGACACTGAGAGACAGAGACACTGAGATACTGAGGCACAGACACACTGAGACTCTGAGACACTGAGGCACAGAGACACTCAGACAGAGAGACACTGAGAAACTGAGGCACCAAGACACAGAGACTCTGAGAGATTGAGACTCTGAGACTCAGAGACACTGAGACACAGTAACACAGCGACACAGAGACAATGAGGCACAGAGACACAGAGACACTGAGGCAGAGAGGCACAGAGACACAGAGACACTGAGACACTGAGACACTGAGACACAGAGACACTGAGACACTGAACACTAAGACACAGAGACACTGAGACACTGAGACACAGAGAGACTGAGATTCTGATACATTGAGACACAGAGACACTGAGGCACCAAGACACAGAGCCACCGAGACACTGAGACACAGAGACACTGAGACACAGTGACACAGAGACACTGAGGCGCAGAGACACTGAGACTCTGAGACACTGAGACACTGAACACTAAGACACAGAGACACTGAGACACAGAGACACTGAGACACTGAGATTCTGATACATTGAGACACAGAGACACTGAGGCACCAAGACACAGAGACACAGATTCACTGAGCCACAGAGACACTGAGACACAGAGACACTGAGACACAGTGACACAGAGACACTGAGGCGCAGAGACACTGAGACACAGAGACACTGAGACACTGAGACTCTGAGACACTGAGACACAGAGACACAGAGACACTGAGACGCTGAACACTGAGACACAGAAACACTGAGACACAGAGACACTGAGACAATGAGACACTGAGACACAGAGACACTGAAACTCTGAGACACTGAGACAGAGAGACTTTGAGACACTGAGGCACAGAGACACTCAGACACAGAGACAAAGAGACATTGAATCAATGAGACACTGATACACTGAGGCACAGAGACACTGAGACTTTGACACTCTGAGACACAGATACTGTGCTTCTGAGACTCTGAGACACAGAGGCACAGAGACACTGAGACTTTGGGACACTGAGACACAGAGACACTGAGACACTGAGATACAGAGGCACAAAGACACTGAGACACAGTGACACTGTGACACTGAGACAAAGAGACATTGAATCAATGAGACACAGATACTGTGATTCTGAGACTCTGAGACACAGAGGCACAGAGACACTGAGACTTTGGGACACTGAGACACAGAGACACTGAGACACTGAGATACAGAGGCACAAAGACACTGAGACACAGTGACACTGTGACACTGAGATACTGAGACACTGAGACTTTGAGACACTGAGACACATAGACACTGAGACTCTGAGACACAGAGGAACAGAGACACTGAGACACTGAGACATTGAGACACAGAGACACTGTGACACTGAGACACTGAGGCAATGAGATACTGAGACACAGAGACACTGAGACACTGAGACACAAAGACACTGAGACACTGTGACTCTGAGACACTGAGAAACAAAGCCACAGAGACACAGAGACACTGATACACTGAGACTCTGAGACACTGAAACTCTGAGGCAATGAGACACAGAGACACTGAGGCACAGACACACTGAGACTCTGAGACACTGAGAGACAGAGACACTGAGATACTGAGGCACAGACACACTGAGACTCTGAGACACTGAGACTCTGAGACACTGCACACAAAAATTTGAGACACTGAGACACAGAGACACTGAGACTCTGAGTCACTGAGACACAGAGACACTGAGATACTGAGGCACAGGGACACTGAGACTCCGAGACACAGAGACACTGGGACACAGAGACACTGAGACTCTGAGATTCTGAGACACAGAGACACTGAGACACTGAGACTCTGAGACACTGAGACACAAAGACACAGAGACAATGAGGCACAGAGACACTGAGACACAGAGACACTGAGACACAGAGACACTGAGACGCTGAGGCACAGTGAAACTGAGACACTGAGGCACTGAGACTCTAATACATTGAGACACTGAAAATCTGACACACTGAGACACTGAGGCTCTGAGACACTGATAAACTGAGACACTTTGACTCTGAGACACTGAGACACTGAGTCTCTGAGACACTGATAAACTGAGACACAGAGACACTTTGACTCTGAGACACTGAGACACTGAGACACAGAGACACTGGGACACAGAGACACAAAGAATTGAGATCCTGAGACACAGAGAGACTGAAACACAGATACACTGAGACTCTGAGACACTGATACACAGAGACATTGATGCACTGAGACTCTGAGACATTGAGTCACTGAGGCACAGAGACACAGAAAAACAGAGACACTGAGACTCTGAGACACTGTGACGCAGAGAAACTGAGAGTCTGATAGACTGAGGCACAGAGACACTGAGGCACTGAGACACTGAGAGTCTGATAAAATGATGCGCAGAGACACTCAGACACTGAGACACTGAGGCACCAAAACACAGAGACTCTGAGACACAGAGACACTGAGACACAGAGGCACTGAGATTCTGATACACTGAGACACAGAGACACTGAGGCACCAAGACACAGAGACACTGAGGCACAGAGACACTGAGACGCTGAACACTGAGACACAGAAACACTGAGACACAGAGACACTGAGACACTGAGACTCTGAGACACAGAGACAAAAAGACACAGAGACACTGAGACTCTGAGACACAGAGACACTGAGACACTGAGACAGAGAGACTTTGAGACACTGAGACTCTGAGACATTGAGTCACTGAGGCACAGAGACACAGAAAAACAGAGACACTGAGATTCTGAGACACTGTGACGCAGAGAAACTGAGAGACTGATAGACTGAGGCACAGAGACACTGAGGCACTGAGACACTGAGAGTCTGATAAAATGAGGCGCAGAGACACTCAGACACTGAGGCACCAAAACACAGAGACTATGAGACACCGAGACACTGAGACACAGAGACACTGAGATTCTGATAGATTGAGACACAGAGACACTGAGGCACAGAGACACTGGGACACGGAGACACAGAGACAGAGACACTGAGGCACAGAGTCATTGAGACACAGAGACATAGACACACTGAAACTCTGAGACACTGAGAATCAGAGACTCTGAGACACAGAGACACAGAGACACTGAGACGCTGAACACTGAGACACAGAAACACTGAGACACAGAGACACTGAGACACTGAGACACTGAGACACAGAGACACTGAAACTCTGAGACACTGAGACAGAGAGACTTTGAGACACTGAGGCACAGAGACACTCAGACACAGAGACAAAGAGACATTGAATCAATGAGACACTGATACACTGAGACACAGAGACACTGAGACTTTGACACACTGAGACACAGATACTGTGCTTCTGAGACTCTGAGACACAGAGGCACAGAGACACTGACACTTTGGGACACTGAGACACAGAGACACTGAGAGACTGAGATACAGAGGCACAAAGACACTGAGACACAGTGACACTGTGACACTGAGACAAAGAGACATTGAATCAATGAGACACAGATACTGTGATTCTGAGACTCTGAGACACAGAGGCACAGAGACACTGAGACTTTGGGACACTGAGACACTGAGATACAGAGGCACAAAGACACTGAGACACAGTGACACTGTGACACTGAGATACTGAGACACTGAGACACTGAGACTTTGAGACACTGAGACACATAGACACTGAGACTCTGAGACACAGAGGAACAGAGACACTGAGACACTGAGACATTGAGACACAGAGACACTGTGACACTGAGACACTGAGGCAATGAGATACTGAGACACAGAGACACTGAGACACTGAGACACAAAGACACTGAGACACTGTGACTCTGAGACACTGAGAAACAAAGCCACAGAGACACAGAGACACTGATACACTGAGACTCTGAGACACTGAAACTCTGAGGCAATGAGACACAGAGACACTGAGGCACAGACACACTGAGACTCTGAGACACTGAGAGACAGAGACACTGAGATACTGAGGCACAGACACACTGAGACTCTGAGACACTGAGACTCTGAGACACTGCACACAAAAATTTGAGACACTGAGGCACAGGGACACTGAGACTCCGAGACACAGAGACACTGGGACACAGAGACACTGAGACTCTGAGATTCTGAGACACAGAGACACTGAGACACTGAGACTCTGAGACACTGAGACACAAAGACACAGAGACACAGAGACAATGAGGCACAGAGACACTGAGACACAGAGACACTGAGACACAGAGACACTGAGACGCTGAGGCACAGTGAAACTGAGACACTGAGGCACTGAGACTCTAATACATTGAGACACTGAAAATCTGACACACTGAGACACTGAGGTTCTGAGACACTGATAAACTGAGACACTTTGACTCTGAGACACTGAGGCACAGAGACACTGGGACACAGAGACACAAAGAATTGAGATCCTGAGACACAGAGACACTGAAACACAGATACACTGAGACTCTGAGACACTGATACACAGAGACATTGATGCACTGAGACTCTGAGACATTGAGTCACTGAGGCACAGAGACACAGAAAAACAGAGACACTGAGACTCTGAGACACTGTGACGCAGAGAAACTGAGAGTCTGATAGACTGAGGCACAGAGACACTGAGAGTCTGATAAAATGATGCGCAGAGACACTCAGACACTGAGACACTGAGGCACCAAAACACAGAGACTCTGAGACACAGAGACACTGAGACACAGAGGCACTGAGATTCTGATACACTGAGACACAGAGACACTGAGGCACCAAGACACAGAGACACTGAGGCACAGAGACACTGAGACGCTGAACACTGAGACACAGAAACACTGAGACACAGAGACACTGAGACACTGAGACTCTGAGACACAGAGACAATAAGACACAGAGACACTGAGACTCTGAGACACAGAGACACTGAGACACTGAGACAGAGAGACTTTGAGACACTGAGACTCTGAGACATTGAGTCACTGAGGCACAGAGACACAGAAAAACAGAGACACTGAGATTCTGAGACACTGTGACGCAGAGAAACTGAGAGTCTGATAGACTGAGGCACAGAGACACTGAGGCACTGAGACACTGAGAGTCTGATAAAATGAGGCGCAGAGACACTCAGACACTGAGGCACCAAAACACAGAGACTATGAGACACCGAGACACTGAGACACAGAGACACTGAGATTCTGATAGATTGAGACACAGAGACACTGAGGCACAGAGACACTGGGACACGGAGACACAGAGACAGAGACACTGAGGCACAGAGTCATTGAGACACAGAGACATAGACACACTGAAACTCTGAGACACTGAGAATCAGAGACTCTGAGACACAGATACACTGAGGCACAGAGACACTGAGACACAGAGACACTGATTCACTGAGACTCTGAGACACTGAGGCACAGAGACACTCAGACAGAGAGACACTGACACACTGAGGCACCAAGACACAGAGACTCTGAGAGATTGAGACTCAGAGACTCAGAGACACTGAGACACAGTAACACAGCGACACAGAGACAATGAGGCACAGAGACACAGAGACACTGAGGCACAGAGGCACAGACACAGAGATACTGAGACACAGAGACACAGAGACACTGAGACACTGAACACTAAGACACAAAGTCACTGAGACTCTGAGACACTGAGACACTGAGACACTGAACACTAAGACACAGAGACACTGAGACACAGAGACACAGAGACACTGAGACACTGAACAATAAGACACAAAGTCACTGAGACACTGAGACACTGAGACACTGAGATTCTGATACATTGAGACACTGAGGCACCAAGACACAGACACACAGAGACACTGAGCCACAGAGACACTGAGACACAGAGACACTGAGACACAGAGACACAGAGACACTCAGGCACAGAGACACTGAGACACTGAACACTAAGACACAGAGACACTGAGACACAGAGACACTGAGTCACTGAGACACAGACACACTGAGACTCTGAGACACTGAGATACAGAGACACTGAGATACTGAGGCACAGACACACTGAGACTCTGAGACACTGAGACTCTGAGACACTGCACGCAACGATTTGAGACACTGAGACACTGAGACACAGAGACACTGAGACTCTGAGACACTGAGACACAGAGACACTGAGATACTGAGGCACAGGGACTCTGAGACTCTGAGACACTGAGACACAGAGACACTGAGACGCTGAACACTGAGACACAGAAACACTGAGACACAGAAATACTAAGGCACAGAGACACTGAGACACAGAGACAAAGAGACACATAGACACTGAAACACTGAGACAGAGAGACTTTGAGACACTGAGACACTGTGACACTGAGGCACAGAGACACTCAGACACAGAGACAAAGAGACATTGAATCAATGAGACACTGATACACTGAGACACAGAGACACTGAGACGGTGACACACTGACACACAGAGATACTGTGATTCTGAGACTCTGAGACACAGAGGCACAGAGACACTGAGACATTGGGACACTGAGTCACAGAGACACTGAGATACTGAGACACAGAGACACTGAGACTCTGAGACAAAGAGGAACAGAAACATTGAGACACAGAGACACTGAGACATAGAGACACAGAGACACTGTGACACTGAGCAACTGAGGCAATGAGATACTGAGGCACCGAGACACTGAGACACAAAACTTTGAGACACAGAGACACTGAGACAATGAGACGGAGAAACTTTGAGACACTGAGACACTGTGACACTGAGGCACAGAGACACTGAAACACAGATACACTGAGACTCTGAGACACTGAGACACAGAGACATTGATACACTGAGACTCTGAGACATTGAGTCACTGAGGCACAGAGACACAGAAAAACAGAGACACTGAGACTCTGAGACACTGTGACGCAGAGAAACTGAGAGTCTGATAGACTGAGGAACAGAGACACTGAGGCACTGAGACACTGAGAGTCTGATAAAATGATGCGCAGAGACACTCAGACACTGAGACACTGAGGCACCAAAACACAGAGACTCTGAGACACAGAGACACTGAGACACAGAGGCACTGAGATTCTGATACATTGAGACACAGAGACACTGAGGCACCAAGACACAGAGACACTGAGGCACAGAGACACTGAGATGCTGAACACTGAGACACAGAAACACAGAGACACTGAGACACTGAGACTCTGAGACACTGAGACATAGAAATACTGAGACACAGAGACACTGAGACACAGAGACAATGAGTCACAGAGACACTGAGACTCTGAGACACTGAGACACAGAGACACTGAGACACTGAGACAGAGAAACTTTGAGACACTGAGACACTGTGACACTGAGGCACAGAGACACTCAGACACAGAGACAAAGAGACATTGAATCAATGAGACACTGATACACAGACACAGAGACACTGAGACTTTGAGACACTGAGACACAGAGATACTGTGATTCTGAGACTCTGAGACACAGAGGCACAAAGACACTGAGACACTGAGATTTTGGGACACTGAGACACAGAGATACTGAGACACAGAGGCACAAAGACACTGAGACACAGAGACACTGTGACACTGAGACACTGAGACTTTGAGACACTGTGACACTGAGGCACAGAGACACTGAGACTCTGAGACACTGAGGCACAGAGACACTCAGACAGAGAGACACTGACACACTGAGGCACCAAGACACAGAGACTCTGAGAGATTGAGGCACAGAGACACAGAGACACTGAGGCACAGAGGCACAGACACAGAGACACTGAGACACAGAGACACAGAGACACTGAGACACTGAGACACTGAACACTGAGACACAAAGTCACTGAGACACTGAGACACAGAGACACTGAGACTCTGAGACACTGAGACACTGAACACTAAGACACAGAGACACTGAGACACAGAGACACTGAGACACAGAGACACTGAGACACAGAGACACAGAGACACTGAGACACTGAGACACTGAACACTGAGACACAAAGTCACTGAGACACTGAGACACAGAGACACTGAGACTCTGAGACACTGAGACACTGAACACTAAGACACAGAGACACTGAGACACAGAGACACAGAGAGACTGAGACACTGAGACACTGAGACACAGAGACACTGAGACACAGAGACACAGAGACTCTGAGACACTGAGACACTGAACACTAAGACACAGAGACACTGAGACACAGAGACACAGAGAGACTGAGATTCTGATACATTGAGACACAGAGACACTGAGGCACCAAGACACAGAGACACAGAGACACTGAGCCACAGAGACACTGAGACACAGAGACACTGAGACACAGAGACACAGAGACACTCAGGCACAGAGACACTGAGACACTGAGACTCTGAGACTCTGAACACTAAGACACAGAGACACTGAGACACAGAGACACTGAGACACTGAGACTCTGAGACTCTGAGGCACAGAGACACAGAGACACTGAGTCACTGAGACACAGACACACTGAGACTCTGAGACACTGAGAGACAGAGACACTGAGATACTGAGGCACAGACACACTGAGACTCTGAGACACTGAGACTCTGAGACTCTGAGACACTGAGAGACAGAGACACTGAGATACTGAGGCACAGACACACTGAGACTCTGAGACACTGAGACACTGAGACACTGAGACACAGAGACTCTGAGACTCTGAGACACTGAGACACTGAGACGCTGATCACTGAGACACAGAAACACTGAGACACAGAAATACTGAGGCACAGAGACACTGAGACACAGAGACAAAGAGACACATAGACACTGAGACTCTGAGACACTGAGACAGAGAGACTTTGAGACACTGTGACACTGAGGCACAGAGACACTCAGACACAGAGACAAAGAGACATTGAATCAATGAGACACTGATACACTGAGACACAGAGACACTGAGACGGTGACACACTGACACACAGAGATACTGTGATTCTGAGACTCTGAGACACAGAGGCACAGAGACACTGAGACATTGGGACACTGAGTCACAGAGACACTGAGATACTGAGACACAGAGACACTGAGACTCTGAGACAAAGAGGAACAGAAACATTGAGACACAGAGACACTGAGACATAGAGACACAGAGACACTGTGACACTGAGCAACTGAGGCAATGAGATACTGAGGCACCGAGACACTGAGACACAAAACTTTGAGACACAGAGACACTGAGACAATGAGACGGAGAAACTTTGAGACACTGAGACACTGTGACACTGAGGCACAGAGACACTGAAACACAGATACACTGAGACTCTGAGACACTGAGACACAGAGACATTGATACACTGAGACTCTGAGACATTGAGTCACTGAGGCACAGAGACACAGAAAAACAGAGACACTGAGACTCTGAGACACTGTGACGCAGAGAAACTGAGAGTCTGATAGACTGAGGAACAGAGACACTGAGGCACTGAGACACTGAGAGTCTGATAAAATGATGCGCAGAGACACTCAGACACTGAGACACTGAGGCACCAAAACACAGAGACTCTGCGACACAGAGACACTGAGACACAGAGGCACTGAGATTCTGATACATTGAGACACAGAGACACTGAGGCACCAAGACACAGAGACACTGAGGCACAGAGACACTGAGATGCTGAACACTGAGACACAGAAACACAGAGACACTGAGACACTGAGACTCTGAGACACTGAGACATAGAAATACTGAGACACAGAGACACTGAGACACAGAGACAATGAGTCACAGAGACACTGAGACTCTGAGACACTGAGACACAGAGACACTGAGACACTGAGACAGAGAAACTTTGAGACACTGAGACACTGTGACACTGAGGCACAGAGACACTCAGACACAGAGACAAAGAGACATTGAATCAATGAGACACTGATACACTGAGACACAGAGACACTGAGACTTTGAGACACTGAGACACAGAGATACTGTGATTCTGAGACTCTGAGACACAGAGGCACAAAGACACTGAGACACTGAGATTTTGGGACACTGAGACACAGAGATACTGAGACACAGAGGCACAAAGACACTGAGACACAGAGACACTGTGACACTGAGACACTGAGACTTTGAGACACTGTGACACTGAGGCACAGAGACACTGAGACTCTGAGACACTGAGGCACAGAGACACTCAGACAGAGAGACACTGACACACTGAGGCACCAAGACACAGAGACTCTGAGAGATTGAGGCACAGAGACACAGAGACACTGAGGCACAGAGGCACAGACACAGAGACACTGAGACACAGAGACACTGAGACACTGAGACACTGAACACTGAGACACAAAGTCACTGAGACACTGAGACACAGAGACACTGAGACTCTGAGACACTGAGACACTGAACACTAAGACACAGAGACACTGAGACACAGAGACACTGAGACACAGAGACACTGAGACACAGAGACACAGAGACACTGAGACACTGAGACACTGAACACTGAGACACAAAGTCACTGAGACACTGAGACACAGAGACACTGAGACTCTGAGACACTGAGACACTGAACACTAAGACACAGAGACACTGAGACACAGAGACACAGAGAGACTGAGACACTGAGACACTGAGACACAGAGACACTGAGACACAGAGACACAGAGACACTGAGACACTGAGACACTGAACACTGAGACACAAAGTCACTGAGACACTGAGACACAGAGACACTGAGACTCTGAGACACTGAGACACAGAGACACAGAGACACTCAGGCACAGAGACACTGAGACACTGAGACTCTGAGACTCTGAGGCACAGAGACACAGAGACACTGAGTCACTGAGACACAGACACACTGAGACTCTGAGACACTGAGAGACAGAGACACTGAGATACTGAGGCACAGACACACTGAGACTCTGAGACACTGAGACTCTGAGACTCTGAGACACTGAGAGACAGAGACACTGAGATACTGAGGCACAGACACACTGAGACTCTGAGACACTGAGACACTGAGACACTGAGACACAGAGACTCTGAGACTCTGAGACACTGAGACACTGAGACGCTGATCACTGAGACACAGAAACACTGAGACACAGAAATACTGAGGCACAGAGACACTGAGACACAGAGACAAAGAGACACATAGACACTGAGACTCTGAGACACTGAGACAGAGAGACTTTGAGACACTGTGACACTGAGGCACAGAGACACTCAGACACAGAGACAAAGAGACATTGAATCAATGAGACACTGATACACTGAGACACAGAGACACTGAGACTTTGACACACTGACACACAGAGATACTGTGATTCTGAGACTCTGAGACACAGTGGCACAGAGACACTGAGACACTGAGACTTTGGGACACTGAGACACAGAGGCACTGAGACACAGAGGCACATAGACACTGAGACACAGTGACACTGTGACACTGAGATACTGAGACACAGAGACACTGAGACACTGAGACTTTGAGACACTGGGACACAGAGACACTGAGACTCTGAGACACAGTGGAACAGAAACACTGAGACACAGAGACACTGAGACATAGAGACACAAAGACACTGAGACACTGTGACTCTGAGACACTGAGACACAAAGCCACAGAGACACAGAGACACTGATACACTGAGCAACTGAGGCAATGAGATACTGAGGCACCGAGACACAAAACTTTGAGACACAGAGACACTGAGACAATGAGACACAAAGACACTGAGACACTGTGACTCTTAGACACTGAGACACAAAGCCACAGAGACACAGAGACACTGATACACTGAGACTCTGAGACACTGAAACTCTGAGGCACTGAGACACTGAGGCACAGACACACTGAGACTCTGAGACACTGAGACTCTGAGACACTGCACACAAAAATTTGAGACACTGAGACACAGAGACAATGAGACTCTGAGACACTGAGACACAGAGACACTGAGATACTGAGGCACAGGGACACTGAGACTCTGAGACAAAGGGACACTGGGACACAGAGACAATGAGACTCTGAGATTCTGAGACACAGAGACACTGAGACACTGAGACTCTGAGACACTGAGACACAAAGACACAGAGACACAGAGACAATGAGGCACAGAGACACTGAGACACAGAGACACTGAGACACAGAAACACTGAGGCACAGAGACACTGAGACACTGAGACTCTGAGACGCTGAGGCACAGTGATACTGAGTCACTGAGGCACTGAGACTCTAAGACATTGAGACACTGAAAATCTGACACACTGAGACACTGAGACACTGATTCTCTGAGACACTGTTAAACTGAGACACAGAGACACTTTGACTCTGCGACATTGAGACACAGAGACACTGGGACACAGAGACACAAAGAATTGGGATCCTGAGACACAGAGACACTGAAACACAGATACACTGAGACTCTGAGACACTGAGATACAGAGACATTGATACACTGAGACTCTGAGACATTGAGTCACTGAGGCACAGAGACACAGATAAACAGAGACACTGAGACTCTGAGACACTGTGATGCAGAGGAACTGAGAGTCTGATAGACTGAGGCACAGAGACACTGAGGCACTGAGACACTGAGAGTCTGATAAAATGATGTGCAGAGACACTCAGACACTGAGGCACCAAAACACAGAGACTCTGAGACACAGAGACACTGAGACACAGAGGCACTGATATTCTGATACATTGAGACACAGAGACACTGAGGCACAAAGACACAGAGACACTGAGGCACAGAGACACTGAGATGCTGAACACTGAGACACAGAAACACAGAGACACTGAGACACTGAGACTCTGAGACACTGAGACATAGAAATACTGAGACACAGAGACACTGAGACACTGAGACACAGAGACAATGAGACACAGAGACACTGAGACTCTGAGACACTGAGACACAGAGATACTGAGACACTGAGACAGAGAAACTTTGAGACACTGAGACACTGTGACACTGAGGCACAGAGACACTCAGACACAGAGACAAAGAGACATTGAATCAATGAGACACTGATACACTGAGACACAGAGACACTGAGACTTTGAGACACTGAGACACAGAGATACTGTGATTCTGAGACTCTGAGGCACTGAGAAACAGAGACACTGAGACACTGAGGCACAGACACACTGAGACTCTGAGACACTGAGACACAGAGACACTGAGATACTGAGGCACAGGGTCATTGAGACTCTGAGACACTGAGACACTGGGACACAGAGACACTGAGACTCTGAGATTCTGAGACACAGAGACACTGAGACACTGAGACACAAAACTTTGAGACACAGGGGCACTGAGACTCTGAGACACTGAAACACAAAGACACTGAGACACTGAGTCTCTGAGACACTGAGACACAAAGACACAGAGACACAGAGACACTGAGGCACAGAGACACTGAGACACAGAGACACTGAGACTCTGAGACACTGAGACACAGAGACACTGAGACACTGAGACAGAGAAACTTTGAGACACTGAGACACTGTGACACTGAGGCACAGAGACACTCAGACACAGAGACAAAGAGACATTGAATCAATGAGACACTGATACACTGAGACACGGAGACACTGAGACTTTGAGACACTGAGACACAGAGATACTGTGATTCTGAGACTCTGAGGCACTGAGAAACAGAGACACTGAGACACTGAGGCACAGACACACTGAGACTCTGAGAGACTGAGAGTCAGAGACATTGCACACAAAAATTTGAGACACTGAGACACAGAGACACTGAGACACTGAGGCACAGAGACACTGAGATACTGAAGCACAGGGTCACTGAGACTCTGAGACACTGAGACACTGGGACACAGAGACACTGAGACTCTGAGATTCTGAGACACAGAGACACTGAGACACTGAGGCACAGAGACACTGAGATACTGAAGCACAGGGTCACTGAGACTCTGAGACACTGAGACACTGGGACACAGAGACACTGAGACTCTGAGATTCTGAGACACAGAGACACTGAGACACAAAACTTTGAGACACAGAGACACTGAGATTCTGAGACACTGAGACTCTGAGATACTGAAACACAAAGACACTGAGATACTGAGACTCAGACACTGAGACACAAAGACACAGAGACACAGAGACAATGAGGCACAGAGACACTGAGACAAAGAGACACTGAGACACAGTAACACTGAGGCACGGAGACACTGAGACAGTGATACACTGAGACACTGAGACTCTGAGACGCTGAGGCACAGTGATACTGAGTCACTGAGGCACTGAGACTCTAAGACATTGAGACACTGAAAATCTGACACACTGAGACACTGAGACACTGAGTCTCTGAGACACTGATAAACTGAGACACAGAGACACTTTGACACTGAGACACAGAGACACTGGGACACAGAGACACAAAGAATTGAGATCCTGAGACACAGAGACACTGAAACACAGATACACTGAGACTCTGAGACACTGAGACACAGAGACATTGATACACTGAGACTCTGAGACATTGAGTCACTGAGGCACAGAGACACAGAAAAACAGAGACACTGAGACTCTGAGACACTGTGACGCAGAGAAACTGAGAGTCTGATAGACTGAGGAACAGAGACACTGAGGCACTGAGACACTGAGAGTCTGATAAAATGATGCGCAGAGACACTCAGACACTGAGACACTGAGGCACCAAAACACAGAGACTCTGAGACACAGAGACACTGAGACACAGAGGCACTGAGATTCTGATACATTGAGACACAGAGACACTGAGGCACCAAGACACAGAGACACTGAGGCACAGAGACACTGAGATGCTGAACACTGAGACACAGAAACACAGAGACACTGAGACACTGAGACTCTGAGACACTGAGACATAGAAATACTGAGACACAGAGACACTGAGACACAGAGACAATGAGTCACAGAGACACTGAGACTCTGAGACACTGAGACACTGAGACACTGAGACAGAGAAACTTTGAGACACTGAGACACTGTGACACTGAGGCACAGAGACACTCAGACACAGAGACAAAGAGACATTGAATCAATGAGACACTGATACACTGAGACACAGAGACACTGAGACTTTGAGACACTGAGACACAGAGATACTGTGATTCTGAGACTCTGAGACACAGAGGCACAAAGACACTGAGACACTGAGATTTTGGGATACTGAGACACAGAGATACTGAGACACAGGCTCAAAGACACTGAGACACAGAGACACTGATTCACTGAGACTCTGAGACACTGTGACACTGAGGCACAGAGACACTGAGACTCTGAGACACTGAGGCACAGAGACACTCAGACAGAGAGACACTGACACACTGAGGCACCAAGACACAGAGACTCTGAGAGATTGAGACTCAGAGACTCAGAGACACTGAGACAAAGTAACACAGCGACACAGAGACAATGAGGCACAGAGACACAGAGACACTGAGGCACAGAGGCACAGACACAGAGACACTGAGACACTGAGACACAGAGACACTGAGACACAGAGACACTGAGACACTGAGACACTGAACACTGAGACACAAAGTCACTGAGACACTGAGACACAGAGACACTGAGACTCTGAGACACTGAGACACTGAACACTAAGACACAGAGACACTGAGACACAGAGACACAGAGAGACTGAGATTCTGATACATTGAGACACAGAGACACTGAGGCACCAAGACACAGAGACACAGAGACACTGAGCCACAGAGACACTGAGACACAGAGACACAGAGACACTCAGGCACAGAGACACTGAGACTCTGAACACTAAGACACAGAGACACTGAGACACTGAGACTCTGAGACTCTGAGGCACTGAGACACAGAGACACTGAGACACTGAGACACAGACACACTGAGACTCTGAGACACTGAGAGACAGAGACACTGAGATACTGAGGTACAGACACACTGAGACTCTGAGACACTGAGACTCTGAGACACTGCACACAACGATTTGAGACACTGAGACACTGAGACACTGACACACTGAGACTCTGAGACACTGAGATACTGAACACTAAGACACAGAGACACTGAGACACAGAGACACTGAGACACTGAGACTCTGAGACACTGAGACACAGAGACTCTGAGACGCTGAACACTGAGACACAGAAACACTGAGACACAGAGACACTGAGACACTGAGACTCTGAGACACTGAGACACAGAAATACTGAGGCACAGAGACACTGAGACACAGAGACAATGAGACACAGAGACACTGAGACTCTGAGACACTGAGACAGAGAGACTTTGAGACACTGATACACTGAGACACAGAGACACTGAGACTTTGAGACACTGAGACACAGAGATACTGTGATTCTGAGACTCTGAGACACAGAGGCACAGAGACACTGAGACACTGAGACTTTGGGACACTGAGACACAGAGACACTGAGACACAGAGGCACAACGACACTGAGACACAGTGACACTGTGACACTGAGATACTGAGACACAGAAACACTGAGACTTTGAGACACTGAGACACAGAGACACTGACACTGTGAGACACAGAGGAACAGAGACACTGAGACACTGAGATACTGAGACATAGAGACACAAAGACACTGTGACTCTGAGACACTGGGGCAATGAGATACTGAGGCACAGAGACACTGAAACACAAAACTTTGAGACACAGAGACACTGAGACTCTGAGACAGTGAGACATTAAGACACTGAGACACTGAGACTCTGAGACACTGAGACACAAAGACACAGAGACACAGAGACACAGAGACACTGATACACTGAGACTCTGAGACACAGACTCTGAGGCACTGAGAAACAGAGACACTGAGGCAAAGACACACTGAGACTCGGAGACACTGAGAGACAGAGACACTGAGATACATAGCCACAGACACACTGAGACTCTGAGAGACTGAGAGACAGAGACACTGCACACAAAAATTTGAGACACTGAGACACAGAGACACTGAGACTCTGAGACACTGAGACACAGAGACACTGAGATACTGAGGCACAGGGTCACGGAGACTCTGAGACACTGGGACACAGAGACACTGAGACTCTGAGATTCTGCGACACAGAGACACTGAGACACAAAACTTTGAGACACAGAGACACTGAGACTCTGAGACACTGAAACACAAAGACACTGAGACACTGAGACTCTGAGACACTGAGACACAAAGACACAGAGACACAGAGACAATGAGGCACAGGGACACTGAGACACAGAGACACTGAGACACAGAAACACTGAGGCACAGAGACACTGAGACACTGATACACTGAGACACTGAGACTCTGAGACGCTGAGGCACAGTGATACTGAGGCACTGAGACTCTAAGACATTGAGACACTGAAAATCTGACACACTGAGACACTGAGTCTCTGAGACACTGATAAACTGAGACACAGAGACACTTTGACTCTGAGACACTGAGACACTGAGACACAGAGACACTGGGACACAGAGACACAAAGAATTGAGACCCTGAGACACAGAGACACTGAAACACAGATACACTGAGACTCTGATACACTGAGACACAGAGACATTGATACACTGAGATTCTGAGACATTGAGTCACTGAGGCACAGAGACACAGAAAAACAGAGACACTGAGACTCTGAGACACTGTGACGCAGAGAAACTGAGAGTCTGATAGAATGAGGCACAGAGACACTGAGGCACTGAGACACTGAGAGTCTGATAAAATGAGGCGCAGAGACACTCAGACACTGAGACACTGAGGCACCAAAACACAGAGACTCTGAGACACAGATACACTGAGACACAGAGACACTGAGATTCTGATACATTGAGACACAGAGACACAGAGACACTGAGGCGCAGAGACACTGAGACACGGAGACACAGAGACAGAGACACTGAGGCACAGAGTCATTGAGACACAGAGACATAGAGACACTGAAACTCTGAGACACTGAGACACTGAGAATCAGAGACTCTGAGACACAGATACACTGAGGCACAGAGACACAGAGACACTGATTCACTGAGACTCGGAGACACTGCGACACTGAGGCACAGAGACACTGAGACTCTGAGACACTGAGGCACAGAGACACTCAGACAGAGAGACACTGAGACTCTGAGGCACCAAGACACAGAGACTCTGAGAGATTGAGGCTCTGAGACTCAGAGACACTGAGACACAGTAACACAGCGACACAGAGACAATGAGGCACAGAGGTACAGAGACACTGAGGCACAGAGGCACAGAGACACAGAGACACATAGACACTGAGACACTGAACACTGAGACACAGAGACACTGAGACAATGAGACTCTGAGACACTGAGACTCTGAGACACTGAGACACTGAACACTAAGACACAGAGACACTGAGACACAGAGACACAGAGACACTGAGATTCTGATACATTGAGACACAGAGACTCTGAGGCAGCAAGAGACAGAGACACTGAGGCACAGAGACACTGAGACACAGAGACACTGAGACACTAAGACACAGAGACATTGAGGCACAGAGACATTGAGACACAGAGACACTGAGACACTGAGACTCAGCCGCTGAGACTCTGTGACACAGACACAGAGCCAGTGAGACTCTGAGACACTGAGACACAAAGACACAGAGACACTGATACACTGAGACACAGAGACATTGAGGCACAGAGACATTGAGACACAGAGACACTGAGACACTGAGACTCAGCCGCTGAGACTCTGTGACACAGACACAGAGCCACTGAGACTCTGAGGCACTGAGACGCAGAGACACTGAGACACTGAGGCACAGACACACTGAGACTCTGAGACACTGAGACTCTGAGACACTGCACACAAAAATTTGAGTCACTGAGACACAGAGACACTGAGACTCTGAGACACTGAGACACAGAGACACTGAGATACTGAGGCACAGAGACACTGAGTCACTGAGACACAGAGACAGAGACACTGAGGCACAGAGTCATTGAGACACAGAGACATAGAGAGACTGAAACTCTGAGACACTGAGAATCAGAGAATCTGAGACACAGAGACACTGAGGCACAGAGACACTGAGATACAGAGACACTGATTCACTGAGACTCTGAGACACTGCGACACTGAGGCACAGAGACACTGAGACTCTGAGACACTGAGGCACAGACACACTCAAGCAGAGAGACACTGAGAAACTGAGGCACCAAGACACAGAGACTCTGAGAGATTGAGACTCTGAGACTCAGAGACACTGTGACACAGCAACACAGCGACACAGAGACAATGAGGCACAGAGACACAGAGACACTGAGGCACAGAGGCACAGAGACACAGAGACACAGAGACACTGAGACACTGAGACACTGAGACACAGAGACACAGAGACACTGAGACACAGAGACACTGAGACACTGCACACTGAGACACAGAGACACTGAGATACTGAGACACTGAGACTCTGAGACACTGAGACACTGAACACTAAGACACAGAGACACTGAGACACAGAGACACAGAGAGACTGAGATTCTGATACATTGAGACACAGAGACACTGAGGCACCAAGACACAGAGACACAGATTCACTGAGCCACAGAGACACTGAGACACAGAGACCCTGAGACACAGTGACACAGAGACACTGAGGCGCAGAGACACTGAGACTCTGAGACACTGAGACACTGAGACACTGAGACTCTGAGACACTGAGACACAGAGACACAGAGACACTGAGACGCTGAACACTGAGACACAGAGACACTGAGACACTGAGACACTGAGACTCTGAGTCACTGAGACACAGAAATACTGAGGCACAGAGACACTGAGACACAGAGACAATGAGACACAGAGACACTGAAACTCTGAGACACTGAGACAGAGAGACTTTGAGACACTGAGGCACAGAGACACTCAGACACAGAGACAAAGAGACATTGAATCAATGAGACACTGATACACTGAGACACAGAGACACTGAGACTTTGACACACTGAGACACAGATACTGTGATTCTGAGACTCTGAGACACAGAGGCACAGAGACACTGAGACTTTGGGACACTGAGACACAGAGACACAGTGACACTGAGATACAGAGGCACAAAGACACTGAGACACAGTGACACTGTGACACTGAGATACTGAGACACTGAGACTTTGAGACACTGAGACACATAGACACTGAGACTCTGAGACACAGAGGAACAGAGACACTGAGACATAGAGACACAGAGACACTGTGACACTGAGACACTGAGGCAATGAGATACTGAGACACAGAGACACTGAGACACTGAGACACAAAGACACTGAGACACTGTGACTCTGAGACACTGAGAAACAAAGCCACAGAGACACAGAGACACTGAGAGTCTGAGACACTGAAACTCTGTGGCAATGAGACACAGAGACACTGAGGCACAGACACACTGAGACTCTGAGACACTGAGAGACAGAGACACTGAGATACTGAGGCACAGACACACTGAGACTCTGAGACACTGAGACTCTGAGACACTGCACACAAAAAATTGAGACACTGAGACACAGAGACACTGAGACTCTGAGACACTGAGACACAGAGACACTGAGATACTGAGGCACAGGGACACTGAGACTCCGAGACACAGAGACACTGGGACACAGAGACACTGAGACTCTGAGATTCTGAGACACAGAGACACTGAGACACAAAACTTTGAGACACAGAGACACTGAGACTCTGAGACACTGAAACACAAAGGCACTGAGACACTGAGACTCTGAGACACTGAGACACAAAGACACAGAGACACAGAGACAATGAGGCACAGAGACACTGAGACAAAGAGACACAGAGACACAGAAACACTGAGGCACAGAGACACGGAGACACTGATACACTGAGACACTGAGACACTGAGACTCTGAGACGTTGAGGCACAGTGATACTGAGTCACTGAGGCACTGAGACTCTAAGACATTGAGACACTGAAAATCTGACACACTGAGACACTGAGACACTGAGTCTCTGAGACACTGATAAACTGAGACACAGAGACACTTTGACTCTGAGACACTGAGAAACTGAGACACTGAGGCACAGAGACACTGGGACACAGAGACACAAAGAATTGAGATCCTGAGACACAGAGACACTGAAACACAGATACACTGAGACTCTGAGACACTGAGACACAGAGACATTGATACACTGAGACTCTGAGACATTGAGTCACTGAGGCACAGAGACACAGAAAAACAGAGACACTGAGACTCTGAGACACTGTGACGCAGAGAAACTGAGAGTCTGATAGACTGAGGAACAGAGACACTGAGGCACTGAGACACTGAGAGTCTGATAAAATGATGCGCAGAGACACTCAGACACTGAGACACTGAGGCACCAAAACACAGAGACTCTGAGACACAGAGACACTGAGACACAGAGGCACTGAGATTCTGATACATTGAGACACAGAGACACTGAGGCACCAAGACACAGAGACACTGAGGCACAGAGACACTGAGATGCTGAACACTGAGACACAGAAACACAGAGACACTGAGACACTGAGACATAGAAATACTGAGACACAGAGACACTGAGACACAGAGACAATGAGTCACAGAGACACTGAGACTCTGAGACACTGAGACACAGAGACACTGAGACACTGAGACAGAGAAACTTTGAGACACTGAGACACTGTGACACTGAGGCACAGAGACACTCAGACACAGAGACAAAGAGACATTGAATCAATGAGACACTGATACACTGAGACACAGAGACACTGAGACTTTGAGACACTGAGACACAGAGATACTGTGATTCTGAGACTCTGAGACACAGAGGCACAAAGACACTGAGACACTGAGATTTTGGGACACTGAGACACAGAGACACTGAGACACAGAGGCACAAAGACACTGAGACACAGAGACACTGATTCACTGAGACTCTGAGACACTGTGACACTGAGGCACAGAGACACTGAGACACTGACACACTGAGGCACCAAGACACAGAGACTCTGAGAGATTGAGACTCAGAGACTCAGAGACACTGAGACAAAGTAACACAGCGACACAGAGACAATGAGGCACAGAGACACAGAGACACTGAGGCACAGAGACACAGACACAGAGACACTGAGACACTGAGACACTGAACACTGAGACACAAAGTCACTGAGACACTGAGACTCTGAGACACTGAGACTCTGAGACACTGAGACACTGAACACTAAGACACAGAGACACTGAGACACAGAGACACAGAGAGACTGAGATTCTGATACATTGAGACACAGAGACACTGAGGCACCAAGACACAGAGACACTGAGCCACAGAGAAACTGAGACACAGAGACACTGAGACACAGAGACACAGAGACACTCAGGCACAGAGACACTGAGACACTGAACACTAAGACACAGAGACACTGAGACACAGAGACACTGAGACACTGAGACTCTGAGACTCTGAGGCACTGAGACACTGAGACACAGAGACACTGAGACACTGAGACTCTGAGACTCTGAGACTCTGAGACACTGAGAGACAGAGACACTAAGATACTGAGGCACAGACACACTGAGACTCTGAGACACTGAGACTCTGAGACACTGCACACAACGATTTGAGACACTGAGACACTGAGACACAGAGACACTGAGACTCTGAGACACTGAGACACAGAGACACTGAGATACTGAGGCACAGGGACTCTGAGACTCTGAGACACTGAGACACTGATCACTGAGACACAGAAACACTGAGACACAGAAATACTGAGGCACAGAGACACTGAGACACAGAGACAAAGAGACACATAGACACTGAGACTCTCAGACACTGAGACACTGAGACAGAGAGACTTTGAGACACTGAGACACTGTGACACTGAGGCACAGAGACACTCAGACACAGAGACAAAGAGACATTGAATCAATGAGACACTGATGCACTGAGACACAGAGACACTGAGACTTTGACACACTGACACACAGAGATACTGTGATTCTGAGACTCTGAGACACAGAGGCACAGAGACACTGAGACACTGAGACTTTGGGACACTGAGACACAGAGGCACTGAGACACTGAGACACTGAGGCACAAAGACACTGAGACACAGTGACACTGTGACACTGAGATACTGAGACACAGAGACACTGAGACACTGAGACTCTGAGACACTGGGACACAGAGACACTGAGACTCTGAGACACAGAGGAACAGAAACACTGAGACACAGAGACACTGAGACATAGAGACACAGAGGCACTGTGACACTGAGCAACTGAGGCAATGAGATACTGAGGCACAGAGACACTGAGACACAAAATTTTGAGACACAGAGACACTGAGACAATGAGACACAAAGACACTGAGACACTGTGACTCTGAGACACTGAGACAGAAAGCCACAGAGACACAGAGACACTGATACACTGAGACTCTGAGACACTGAGACTCTGAGGCACAGACACACTGAGACTCTGAGACACTGAGACTCTGAGACACTGCACACAAAAATTTGAGACACTGAGACACAGAGACACTGAGACTCTGAGACACTGAGACACAGAGACACTGAGATACTGAGGCACAGGGACACTGAGACTCTGAGACAAAGTGACACTGGGACACAGAGACACTGAGACTCTGAGATTCTGAGACACAGAGACACTGAGACACAAAACTTTGAGACACAGGGGTACTGAGACTCCGAGACACTGAAACACAAAGACACTGAGACACTGAGACTCTGAGACACTGAGACACAAAGACACAGAGACAATGAGGCACAGAGACACTGAAACACAGAGACACTGAGACTCTGAGACACTGAGACACAGAGACACTGAGACACTGAGACAGAGAAACTTTGAGACACTGAGACACTGTGACACTGAGGCACTGAGACACTCAGACACAGAGACAAAGAGACATTGAATCAATGAGACACTGAGGCACAGACACACTGAGACTCTGAGACACTGAGAGACAGAGACACTGAGATACTGAGGCACAGACACACTGAGACTCTGAGACACTGAGACTCTGAGACACTGCACACAACGATTTGAGACACTGAGACAATGAGACTCTGAGATTCTGAGACTCTGAGACAAAGTGACACTGGGACACAGAGACACTGAGACTCTGAGATTCTGAGACACAGAGACACTGAGACACAAAACTTTGAGACACAGGGGTACTGAGACTCTGAGACACTGAAACACAAAGACACTGAGACACTGAGACTCTGAGACACTGAGACACAAAGACACAGAGACAATGAGGCACAGAGACACTGAAACACAGAGACACTGAGACTCTGAGACACTGAGACACTGAGACACTGAGACTCTGAGACACTGCACACAACGATTTGAGACACTGAGACAATGAGACTCTGAGATTCTGAGACACAGAGACACTGAGACACTGAGACACAAAACTTTGAGACACTGAGACTCTGAGACACTGAAACACAATGACACTGAGACACTGAGACTCTGAGACACTGAGACACTGAACACTAAGACACAGAGACACTGAGACACAGAGACACAGAGAGACTGAGATTCTGATACATTGAGACACAGAGACACTGAGGCACCAAGACACAGAGACACAGATTCACTGAGCCACAGAGACACTGAGACACAGAGACCCTGAGACACAGTGACACAGAGACACTGAGGCGCAGAGACACTGAGACTCTGAGACACTGAGACACTGAGACACTGAGACTCTGAGACACTGAGACACAGAGACACAGAGACACTGAGACGCTGAACACTGAGACACAGAAACACTGAGACACAGAGACACTGAGACACTGAGACACTGAGACTCTGAGTCACTGAGACACAGAAATACTGAGGCACAGAGACACTGAGACACAGAGACAATGAGACACAGAGACACTGAAACTCTGAGACACTGAGACAGAGAGACTTTGAGACACTGAGACACTGAGGCACAGAGACACTCAGACACAGAGACAAAGAGACATTGAATCAATGAGACACTGATACACTGAGACAAAGAGACACTGAGACTTTGACACACTGAGACACAGATACTGTGATTCTGAGACTCTGAGACACAGAGGCACAGAGACACTGAGACTTTGGGACACTGAGACACAGAGACACTGAGACACTGAGATACAGAGGCACAAAGACACTGAGACACAGTGACACTGTGACACTGAGATACTGAGACACTGAGACACATAGACACTGAGACTCTGAGACACAGAGGAACAGAGACACTGAGACACTGAGACATAGAGACACAGAGACACTGTGACACTGAGACACTGAGGCAATGAGATACTGAGACACAGAGACACTGAGAGACTGAGACACAAAGACACTGAGACACTGTGACTCTGAGACACTGAGAAACAAAGCCACAGAGACAGAGAGACACTGAGACTCTGAGACACTGAAACTCTGAGGCAATGAGACACAGAGACACTGAGGCACAGACACACTGAGACTCTGAGACACTGAGAGACAGAGACACTGAGATACTGAGGCACAGACACACTGAGACTCTGAGACACTGAGACTCTGAGACACTGCACACAAAAATTTGAGACACTGAGACACAGAGACACTGAGACTCTGAGACACTGAGACACAGAGACACTGAGATACTGAGGCACAGGGACACTGAGACTCCGAGACACAGAGACACTGGGACACAGAGACACTGAGACTCTGAGATTCTGAGACACAGAGACACTGAGACACAAAACTTTGAGACACAGAGACACTGAGACTCTGAGACACTGAAACACAAAGGCACTGAGACACTGAGACTCTGAGACACTGAGACACAAAGACACAGAGACACAGAGACAATGAGGCACAGAGACACTGAGACAAAGAGACACAGAGACACAGAAACACTGAGGCACAGAGACACGGAGACACTGATACACTGAGACACTGAGACTCTGAGACGCTGAGGCACAGTGATACTGAGTCACTGAGGCACTGAGACTCTAAGACATTGAGACACTGAAAATCTGACACACTGAGACACTGAGACACTGAGTCTCTGAGACACTGATAAACTGAGACACAGAGACACTTTGACTCTGAGACACTGAGACACTGAGACACAGAGACACTGGGACACAGAGACACAAAGAATTGAGATCCTGAGACACAGAGACACTGAAACACAGATACACTGAGACTCTGAGACACTGAGACACAGAGACATTGATACACTGAGACTCTGAGACATTGAGTCACTGAGGCACAGAGACACAGAAAAACAGAGACACTGAGACTCTGAGACACTGTGACGCAGAGAAACTGAGAGTCTGATAGACTGAGGAACAGAGACACTGAGGCACTGAGACACTGAGAGTCTGATAAAATGATGCGCAGAGACACTCAGACACTGAGACACTGAGGCGGCAAAACACAGAGACTCTGAGACACAGAGACACTGACACACAGAGGCACTGAGATTCTGATACATTGAGACACAGAGACACTGAGGCACCAAGACACAGAGACACTGAGGCACAGAGACACTGAGATGCTGAACACTGAGACACAGAAACACAGAGACACTGAGACACTGAGACATAGAAATACTGAGACACAGAGACACTGAGACACAGAGACAATGAGTCACAGAGACACTGAGACTCTGAGACACTGAGACACAGAGACACTGAGACACTGAGACAGAGAAACTTTGAGACACTGAGACACTGTGACACTGAGGCACAGAGACACTCAGACACAGAGACAAAGAGACATTGAATCAATGAGACACTGATACACTGAGACACAGAGACACTGAGACTTTGAGACACTGAGACACAGAGATACTGTGATTCTGAGACTCTGAGACACAGAGGCACAAAGACACTGAGACACTGAGATTTTGGGACACTGAGACACAGAGACACTGAGACACAGAGGCACAAAGACACTGAGACACAGAGACACTGATTCACTGAGACTCTGAGACACTGTGACACTGAGGCACAGAGACACTGAGACACTGAGGCACAGAGACACTCAGACAGAGAGACACTGACACACTGAGGCACCAAGACACAGAGACTCTGAGAGATTGAGACTCAGAGACTCAGAGACACTGAGACAAAGTAACACAGCGACACAGAGACAATGAGGCACAGAGACACTGAGGCACAGAGACACAGACACAGAGACACTGAGACACAGAGACACTGAGACACAGAGACACTGAGACACTGAGACACAAAGTCACTGATACACTGAGACTGTGAGACACTGAGACACTGAACACTAAGACACAGAGACACTGAGACAAAGAGACACAGAGAGACTGAGATTCTGATACATTGAGACACAGAGACACTGAGGCACCAAGACACAGAGACACAGAGACACTGAGCCACAGAGACTCTGAGACACAGAGACACTGAGACACAGAGACACTCAGGCACAGAGACACTGAGACACTGAACACTAAGACACAGAGACACTGAGACACTGAGACTCTGAGACTCTGAGGCACTGAGACACAGAGACACTGAGTCACTGAGACACAGACACACTGAGACTCTGAGACACTGAGAGACAGAGACATGAGATACTGAGGCACAGACACACTGAGACTCTGAGACACTGAGACTCTGAGACACTGCACACAACGATTTGAGACACTGAGACACTGAGACACAGAGACACTGAGACTCTGAGACACTGAGACACAGAGACACTGAGATACTGAGGCACAGGGACTCTGAGACTCTGAGACACTGAGACGCTGATCACTGAGACACAGAAACACTGAGACACAGAAATACTGAGGCACAGAGACACTGAGACACAGAGACAAAGAGGCACATAGACACTGAGACTCTGAGACACTGAGACAGAGAGACTTTGAGACACTGAGACACTGTGACACTGAGGCACAGAGACACTCAGACACAGAGACAAAGAGACATTGAATCAATGAGACACTGATACACTGAGACACAGAGACACTGAGACTTTGACACACTGACACACAGAGATACTGTGATTCTGAGACTCTGAGACACAGAGGCACAGAGACACTGAGACACTGAGACTTTGGGACACTGAGACACAGAGGCACTGAGACACTGAGACACTGAGGCACAAAGACACTGAGACACAGTGACACTGTGACACTGAGATACTGAGACACAGAGACACTGAGACACTGAGACTTTGAGACACTGGGACACAGAGACACTGAGACTCTGAGACACAGAGGAACAGAAACACTGAGACACAGAGACACTGAGACATAGAGACACAGAGACACTGTGACACTGAGCAACTGAGGCAATGAGATACTGAGGCACAGAGACACTGAGACACAAAATTTTGAGACACAGAGACACTGAGACAATGAGACACAAAGACACTGAGACACTGTGACTCTGAGACACTGAGACAGAAAGCCACAGAGACACAGAGACACTGATACACTGAGACTCTGAGACACTGAGACTCTGAGGCACAGACACACTGAGACTCTGAGACACTGAGACTCTGAGACACTGCACACAAAAATTTGAGACACTGAGACACAGAGACACTGAGACTCTGAGACACTGAGACACAGAGACACTGAGATACTGAGGCACAGGGACACTGAGACTCTGAGACAAAGTGACACTGGGACACAGAGACACTGAGACTCTGAGATTCTGAGACACAGAGACACTGAGACACTGAGACACAAAACTTTGAGACACAGGGGCACTGAGACTCTGAGACACTGAAACACAAAGACACTGAGACACTGAGACTCTGAGACACTGAGACACAAAGACACAGAGACAATGAGGCACAGAGACACTGAAACACAGAGACACTGAGACTCTGAGACACTGAGACACAGAGACACTGAGACACTGAGACAGAGAAACTTTGAGACACTGTGACACTGAGGCACTGAGACACTCAGACACAGAGACAAAGAGACATTGAATCAATGAGACACTGAGGCACAGACACACTGAGACTCTGAGACACTGAGAGACAGAGACACTGAGATACTGAGGCACAGACACACTGAGACTCTGAGACACTGAGACTCTGAGACACTGCACACAACGATTTGAGACACTGAGACAATGAGACTCTGAGATTCTGAGACACAGAGACACTGAGACACTGAGACACAAAACTTTGAGACACTGAGACTCTGAGACACTGAAACACAATGACACTGAGACACTGAGACTCTGAGACACTGAGACACAAAGACACAGAGACACAGAGACAATGAGGCACAGAGACACTGAGACAAAGCGTCACTGAGACACAGCGACACTGAGACACGGAAAGACTGAGGCACAGAGACACTGATACACTGAGACACTGAGAGTCTGAGACGCTGAGGCACAGTGATACTGAGACACTGAGACACTGAGAGTCTAAGACATTGAGACACTGAAAATCTGACACACTGAGACACTGAATCTCTGAGACACTGATACACTGAGACACAGAGACACTGGGACACAGAGACACAAAGAATTGAGACCCTGAGACACAGACACACTGAAACACAGATACACTGAGACTCTGATACACTGAGACACAGAGACACTGATACACTGAGACTCTGAGACATTGAGTCACTGAGGCACAGAGACACAGAAAAACAGAGACACTGAGACTCTGAGACACTGTGACGCAGAGAAACTGAGAGTCTGATAGACTGAGGCACAGCGACACTGAGGCACTGAGACACTGAGAGTCTGATAAAATGAGGCGCAGAGACACTCAGACACTGAGACACTGAGGCACCAAAATACAGAGACTCTGAGACACAGAGACACTGAGAAACAGAGATACTGAGATTCTGATACATTGAGACAGAGACACTGAGGCACAGAGTCATTGAGACACAGTGACATAGAGACACGAAACTCTGAGACACTGAGACCCTGAGACTCAGAGACTCTGAGACGCAGATACACTGAGGCACAGAGACACTGAGACACAGAGACACTGATTCACTGAGACACAGAGACAAAGAGACATTGAATCAATGAGACACTGATACACTGAGACACTGAGACTTTGACACACTGACACACAGAGATACTGTGATTCTGAGACTCTGAGACACAGAGACACTGAGACTCTGAGACACTGAGACACAGAGACACTGAGATACTGAGGCACAGGGACACTGAGACTCCGAGACACAGAGACACTGGGACACAGAGACACTGAGACTCTGAGATTCTGAGACACAGAGACACTGAGACACAAAACTTTGAGACACAGAGACACTGAGACTCTGAGACACTGAAACACAAAGGCACTGAGACACTGAGACTCTGAGACACTGAGACACAAAGACACAGAGACACAGAGACAATGAGGCACAGAGACACTGAGACAAAGAGACACAGAGACACAGAGACACTGATACACTGAGACACTGAGACTCTGAGACGCTGAGGCACAGTGATACTGAGTCACTGAGGCACTGAGACTCTAAGACATTGAGACACTGAAAATCTGACACACTGAGACACTGAGACACTGAGTCTCTGAGACACTGATAAACTGAGACACAGAGACACTTTGACTCTGAGACACTGAGACACTGAGACACAGAGACACTGGGACACAGAGACACAAAGAATTGAGATCCTGAGACACAGAGACACTGAAACACAGATACACTGAGACTCTGAGACACTGAGACACAGAGACATTGATACACTGAGACTCTGAGACATTGAGTCACTGAGGCACAGAGACACAGAAAAACAGAGACACTGAGACTCTGAGACACTGTGACGCAGAGAAACTGAGAGTCTGATAGACTGAGGAACAGAGACACTGAGGCACTGAGACACTGAGAGTCTGATAAAATGATGCGCAGAGACACTCAGACACTGAGACACTGAGGCGGCAAAACACAGAGACTCTGAGACACAGAGACACTGAGACACAGAGGCACTGAGATTCTGATACATTGAGACACAGAGACACTGAGGCACCAAGACACAGAGACACTGAGGCACAGAGACACTGAGATGCTGAACACTGAGACACAGAAACACAGAGACACTGAGACACTGAGACATAGAAATACTGAGACACAGAGACACTGAGACACAGAGACAATGAGTCACAGAGACACTGAGACTCTGAGACACTGAGACACAGAGACACTGAGACACTGAGACAGAGAAACTTTGAGACACTGAGACACTGTGACACTGAGGCACAGAGACACTCAGACACAGAGACAAAGAGACATTGAATCAATGAGACACTGATACACTGAGACACAGAGACACTGAGACTTTGAGACACTGAGACACAGAGATACTGTGATTCTGAGACTCTGAGACACAGAGGCACAAAGACACTGAGACACTGAGATTTTGGGACACTGAGACACAGAGACACTGAGACACAGAGGCACAAAGACACTGAGACACAGAGACACTGATTCACTGAGACTCTGAGACACTGTGACACTGAGGCACAGAGACACTGAGACACTGAGGCACAGAGACACTCAGACAGAGAGACACTGACACACTGAGGCACCAAGACTCAGAGACTCTGAGAGATTGAGACTCAGAGACTCAGAGACACTGAGACAAAGTAACACAGCGACACAGAGACAATGAGGCACAGAGACACAGAGACACTGAGGCACAGAGACACAGACACAGAGACACTGAGACACAGAGACACTGAGACACAGAGACACTGAGACACTGAGACACTGAACACTGAGACACAAAGTCACTGATACACTGAGACTCTGAGACACTGAGACACTGAACACTAAGACACAGAGACACTGAGACACAGAGACACAGAGAGACTGAGATTCTGATACATTGAGACACAGAGACACTGAGGCACCAAGACACAGAGACACAGAGACACTGAGCCACAGAGACTCTGAGACACAGAGACACTGAGACACAGAGACACAGAGACACTCAGGCACAGAGACACTGAGACACTGAACACTAAGACACAGAGACACTGAGACAGTGAGACTCTGAGACTCTGAGGCACTGAGACACAGAGACACTGAGTCACTGAGACACAGACACACTGAGACTCTGAGACACTGAGAGACAGAGACACTGAGATACTGAGGCACAGACACACTGAGACTCTGAGACACTGAGACTCTGAGACACTGCACACAACGATTTGAGACACTGAGACACTGAGACACAGAGACACTGAGACTCTGAGACACTGAGACACAGAGACACTGAGATACTGAGGCACAGGGACTCTGAGACTCTGAGACACTGAGACGCTGATCACTGAGACACAGAAACACTGAGACACAGAAATACTGAGGCACAGAGACACGGAGACACAGAGACAAAGAGGCACATAGATACTGAGACTCTGAGACACTGAGACAGAGAGACTTTGAGACACTGAGACACTGTGACACTGAGGCACAGAGACACTCAGACACAGAGACAAAGAGACATTGAATCAATGAGACACTGATACACTGAGACACAGAGACACTGAGACTTTGACACACTGACACACAGAGATACTGTGATTCTGAGACTCTGAGACACAGAGGCACAGAGACACTGAGACACTGAGACTTTGGGACACTGAGACACAGAGGCACTGAGACACTGAGACACTGAGGCACAAAGACACTGAGACACAGTGACACTGTGACACTGAGATACTGAGACACAGAGACACTGAGACACTGAGACTTTGAGACACTGGGACACAGAGACACTGAGACTCTGAGACACAGAGGAACAGAAACACTGAGACACAGAGACACTGAGACATAGAGACACAGAGACACTGTGACACTGAGCAACTGAGGCAATGAGATACTGAGGCACAGAGACACTGAGACACAAAATTTTGAGACACAGAGACACTGAGACAATGAGACACAAAGACACTGAGACACTGTGACTCTGAGACACTGAGACAGAAAGCCACAGAGACACAGAGACACTGATACACTGAGACTCTGAGACACTGAGACTCTGAGGCACAGACACACTGAGACTCTGAGACACTGAGACTCTGAGACACTGCACACAAAAATTTGAGACACTGAGACACAGAGACACAGAGACACTGAGATACTGAGGCACAGGGACACTGAGACTCTGAGACAAAGTGACACTGGGACACAGAGACACTGAGACTCTGAGATTCTGAGACACAGAGACACTGAGACACTGAGACACAAAACTTTGAGACACAGGGGCACTGAGACTCTGAGACACTGAAACACAAAGACACTGAGACACTGAGACTCTGAGACACTGAGACACAAAGACACAGAGACAATGAGGCACAGAGACACTGAAACACAGAGACACTGAGACTCTGAGACACTGAGACACAGAGACACTGAGTCACTGAGACAGAGAAACTTTGAGACACTGTGACACTGAGGCACTGAGACACTCAGACACAGAGACAAAGAGACATTGAATCAATGAGACACTGAGGCACAGACACACTGAGACTCTGAGACACTGAGAGACAGAGACACTGAGATACTGAGGCACAGACACACTGAGACTCTGAGACACTGAGACTCTGAGACACTGCACACAACGATTTGAGACGCTGAGACAATGAGACTCTGAGATTCTGAGACACAGAGACACTGAGACACTGAGACACAAAACTTTGAGACACTGAGACTCTGAGACACTGAAACACAATGACACTGAGACACTGAGACTCTGAGACACTGAGACACAAAGACACAGAGACACAGAGACAATGAGGCACAGAGACACTGAGACAAAGCGTCACTGAGACACAGCGACACTGAGACACAGAAAGACTGAGGCACAGAGACACTGATACACTGAGACACTGAGAGTCTGAGACGCTGAGGCACAGTGATACTGAGACACTGAGACACTGAGAGTCTAAGACATTGAGACACTGAAAATCTGACACACTGAGACACTGAATCTCTGAGACACTGATACACTGAGACACAGAGACACTGGGACACAGAGACACAAAGAATTGAGACCCTGAGACACAGACACACTGAAACACAGATACACTGAGACTCTGATACACTGAGACACAGAGACACTGATACACTGAGACTCTGAGACATTGAGTCACTGAGGCACAGAGACACAGAAAAACAGAGACACTGAGACTCTGAGACACTGTGACGCAGAGAAACTGAGAGTCTGATAGACTGAGGCACAGCGACACTGAGGCACTGAGACACTGAGAGTCTGATAAAATGAGGCGCAGAGACACTCAGACACTGAGACACTGAGGCACCAAAATACAGAGACTCTGAGACACAGAGACACTGAGAAACAGAGATACTGAGATTCTGATACATTGAGACAGAGACACTGAGGCACAGAGTCATTGAGACACAGTGACATAGAGACACGAAACTCTGAGACACTGAGACCCTGAGACTCAGAGACTCTGAGACGCAGATACACTGAGGCACAGAGACACAGAGACACTGATTCACTGAGACACAGAGACAAAGAGACATTGAATCAATGAGACACTGATACACTGAGACACTGAGACTTTGACACACTGACACACAGAGATACTGTGATTCTGAGACTCTGAGACACAGAGGCACAGAGACACTGAGACACTGAGACTTTGGGACACTGAGACACTGAGGCACAGAGACACTCAGACAGAAAGACACTGAGACTCTGAGGCACCAAGACACAGAGAATCTGAGAGATTGAGACTCTGAGACTCAGAGACACTGAGACACAGTAACACAGCGACACAGAGACAATGAGGCACAGAGATACAGAGACACTGAGGCACAGAGGCACAGAGACACAGATACACTGAGACACTGAACACTGAGACACAGAGACACTGAGACAATGAGACTCTGAGACACTGAGACACTGAACACTAAGACACAGAGACACTGAGACACAGAGACACTGAGACACAGAGACACAGAGACACTGAGATTCTGATACATTGAGACACAGAGACTCTGAGGCACCAAGAGACAGAGACACAGAGACACTGAAGCACAGAGACACTGAGAAACAGAGACACTGAGACACTAAGACACAGAGACATTGAGGCACAGAGACATTGAGACACAGAGACACTGAGACACTGAGACTCAGTGACACAGACACAGAGCCAGTGAGACTCTGAGACACTGAAGCACAGAGACACTGAGGCACAGAGACACTGAGCCACTGAGACACAGATACATAGAGACACTGAAACTCTGAGACACTGAGAAACTGAGAATCAGAGACTCTGAGACACAGATACACTGAGGCACAGAGACACTGATTCACTGAGACTCTGAGACACTGCGAAACTGAGGCACAGAGACACTGAGACTCTGAGACACTGAGGCACAGAGACAGTCAGACAGAGAGTCTCTGAGACACTGAGGCACCAAGACAAGAGACTCTGAGAGATTGAGACTCTGAGACTCAGAGACACTGAGACACAGTAACACAGTGACACAGAGACAATGAGGCACAGAGACACAGAGACACTGAGGCACAGAGGCACAGAGGCACAGAGACACAGAGACACAGAGACACAGAGATACTGAGACACAGAGACACTGAGACACTGAGACACTGAACACTGAGACACAGAGACACTGAGACACTGAGACTCTGAGACACTGAGACCCTGAGACACTGAGACACTGAACACTAAGACACAGAGACACTGAGACACAGAGACACTGATTCACTGAGACTCTGAGACACTGCGACACTGAGGCACAGAGACACTGAGACTCTGAGACACTGAGGCACAGAGACACTCAGACAGAGAGACACTGAGACACTGAGGCACCAAGACACAGAGACTCTGAGAGATTGAGACTCTGAGCCTCAGAGACACTGAGACAGAGTAACACAGTGACACAGAGACAATGAGGCACAGAGACACAGAGACATTGAGGCACAGAGGCACAGAGGCACAGAGACACAGAGACACTGAGACACTGAGACACAGAGACACTGAGACACAGAGACTCTGAGACACTGAGACACTGAACACTAAGACACAGAGTCACTGAGACACAGAGACACAGAGACACTGAGATTCTGATACATTGAGACACAGAGACACTGAGGCAACAAGACACAGAGACACTAAGCCACAGAGACACTGAGACACAGAGACACTGAGGCACAGAGACACAGAGACACAGAGACACTGAGTCACAGAGACATTGAGACACTGAGACACTGAGACTCAGACGCTGAGACTCTGTGACACAGACACAGAGCCAGTGAGACTCTGAGACACTGAGGCACAGAGACACTGAGACACAGAGACACTGAGACACTGAGACACAGAGACAGAGACACTGAGGCACTGACGCACAGAGTCATTGAGACACAGAGACATAGACACACTGAAACTCTGAGACACTGAGAATCAGAGACTCTGAGACACAGATACACTGAGGCACATAGACACTGAGACACAGAGTCACTGAGACTCTGAGACACTGAGACTTTGAGACACTGAAACACAGAGACGCGGAGACACTGAGACACTGAGACTTTGGGACACAGAGACTTTGAGACACAGAGGCACAAAGACACTGAGACACAGAGACACAGTGACACTGAGACACTGAGACACAGAGACACAGAGACACTGAGACACAGAGAAACTGAGACTTTAAGACACAGAGACACTGAGACACAGAGACACTGAGACTTTGAGACACAGAGACAGTGAGGCACAGAGACACTGAGACACAGAGACACAGTGACACTGTGACACTGAGACACTGAGACACAGAGACACAAAGAATTGAGACCCTGAGACACAGAGACACTGAGACACAGGGGCACTGAGATACAGAGACACTGAGACTCTGAAACACTGAGACACAGAAACACTGAGACACTATGAAACAGAGACACTCAGACACAGAGACAAAGAGACACTGAGACTTTGAGCCACAGAGACACTGAGGCACAGAGACACTGAGACACAGAGACATAGAGACACTGAGGCAATGAGACACCGAGGCACAGAGAAACTCAGACACAGAGACACAGAGACACTGAAACTCTGAGACACTGAGACACTGAGACACAAAGACACAGAGACACTGAGACTCTGAGACACTGAGACTCTGAGATAATGAGACACAGAGGCACTGAGAATATGAGATACTGAGACACTGAGGCACAGGGACAATGAGACACTGAGACTCTGAGACACCAGGACACAGAGACACAGAGACACTGAGGCACAGAGACACTGAGACTTTGGGACACAGAGACACTGAGGCACAGAGACATAGAGACACTAAAACTGAGACACTGAGACTCTGAGACACCAGGACACTGAGACACAGAGACACAGAGACACTGAGACACAGAGACACTGAGACACTGGGACACAGAGACACAGAGACATAGAGACTCTGAGACACTGAGACTCTGAGACTCTGAGATTCTGAGACACAGAGGCACTGAGAATCTGAGACACTGAGACACTGAGACTCTGAGACACAGAGACACAGACTCACTGAAACTCTGAGACGCTGTGACACTGAGGCACAGAGAATCTCAGACAGAGAGACACCAAGGCACTGATTCTTTGAGACACTAAGACACAGAGACAAAGAGACTGTGAGACACTGAGACACTGAGACACAGAGAAACAGACTCACTGAAACTCTGAGACGCTGAGACACTGGGACACAGAGACACTGAGACAGAGAGACACAGAGACACTGATTCTCTGAGACACTGATACACTGAGACACAGAGACACTGTGACTCTGAGACACTGAGACACACAGAATTGAGACCCTGAGACACAGAGACACTGAAACACGGATACAGTGAGACTCTGAGACACAGGGACACTGAGATACAGAGACACTGAGACTCTGAAACACAGAGACAGAAACACTGAGACACTATGACACAGAGACACAGAGACACAGGGAAAATGAGACACTGAGACACTGAGACACAGAGACACAGAGACACAGAGACACTCAGACACAGAGACAAAGAGACACTGAGTCTCTGAGACACTGAGACTTTGAGACACAGAGACACTGAGGCACAGAGACACTGAGACACAGAGACATAGAGACACTGAGGCAATGAGACACTGAGGCACAGAGAAACTCAGACACAGAGACACAGAGACATAGAGACACTGAAACTCTGAGACACTGAGACACAAAGACACAGAGACACAGAGACTCTGAGACACTGAGGCAATGAGACACTGAGGCACAGAGGAACTCAGACACAGAGACACAAAGACACAGAGACACTGAGACTCTGAGACACAGAGGCACTGAGAATATGAGATACTGAGGCACAGGGACAATGAGACACTGAGACACTGAGACTCTGAGACACTAGGACACTGAGACACAGAGACACTGAGACAGAGAGACACTGAGACTTTGAGACACAGAGACACTGAGGCACAGAGACATAGAGACACTGAGGCAATGAGACACTGAGGCACTGAGACTCTGAGACACAGATAATCTGAGACACTGTGAGACTGAGGCACAGAGACACTGAGACACAGAGACACTGAGACACAGAGTCACTGAGACTCTGAGACACAGATAATCTGAGACACTGTTACACTGAAGCACAGAGAAACTCAGACACAGAGAAACAGACACACTGAGACACTAAGACTCTGAGACACTGAGACTCTGAGATACTGAGACACTGAGGCACAGTGACACTGAGACATTGAGACAATGAGACACTGAGACTTTGAGACACTGTGACACTGAGGCACACAGACTCTCAGACAGAGAGACACCGAGACACTGATTCTCTGAGACACAAAGACACAGAGACAAAGAGACTGTGAGACACTGAGACACAGAGATACTGACAGTCTGAGACACTGAGACACAGAGACACTGAGACACTGAGTCTCTGCGACACTGATACACTGAGACACAGAGACACTGAGACTTTGAGACACTGAGACATCGAGACACTGAGATTCTGAGACTCTGAGACACAGAGGCACTGAGACACTGAGGCACAGAGACACAGAGACACTGAGATTTTGAGACTCTGAGACACTGAGACACAGAGACACAGAAACACTGAGACACTGAGATATTCTAACACTGAGACTCTGAGACACTGAGACACTGTGAGTGAGACACTGCACCACTGAGACACAGAGACACAGCACTGAGGCACTGAGAGACAGAGACACTGAGACACTGAGACTCTGAGACACTGAGACACAGAGACACTTAGACACTGAACACTGAGACACAGAGACACTGAGACACAGAGACACTGAGATACTGAGACTCTGAGACACTGAGACACAGAAATACTGAGACACAGAGACACTGAGACACAGAGACAATGAGACACAGAGACACTGAGACTCTGAGACACTGAGACACAGAGACATTGAGACACTGAGACACTGTGACACTGAGGCACAGAGACACTCAGACACAGAGACAAAGAGACATTCAATGAGACACCGATACACTGAGACACAAAGAATTGAGACCCTGAGACACAGATACACTGAGACTCTGAGTTACTGAGACACAGAGACACTGAGACTTTGAGACACAGAGACACTGAGGCACAGAGACACTGAGGCACAGATACACTGAGACACAGAGACATAGAGACACTGAGTCTCTGAGACACTGAGACTTTGAGCCACAGAGACACTGAGGCACAGAGACACTGAGACACAGAGACATAGAGACACTGAGGCAATGAGACACCGAGGCACAGAGAAACTCAGACACAGAGACACAGAGACACTGAAACTCTGAGACACTGAGACACTGAGACACAAAGACACAGAGACACTGAGACTCTGAGACACTGAGACTCTGAGATAATGAGACACAGAGGCACTGAGAATATGAGATACTGAGACACTGAGGCACAGGGACAATGAGACACTGAGACTCTGAGACACCAGGACACAGAGACACAGAGACACTGAGGCACAGAGACATAGAGACACTAAAACTGAGACACTGAGACTCTGAGACACCAGGACACTGAGACACAGAGACACAGAGACACTGAGACACAGAGACACTGAGACACTGGGACACAGAGACACAGAGACACAGAGACTCTGAGACACTGAGACTCTGAGATTCTGAGACACAGAGGCACTGAGAATCTGAGACACTGAGACACTGAGACTCTGAGACACAGAGACACAGACTCACTGAAACTCTGAGACGCTGTGACACTGAGGCACAGAGAATCTCAAACAGAGAGACACCAAGGCACTGATTCTTTGAGACACTAAGACACAGAGACAAAGAGACTGTGAGACACTGAGACACAGAGACACTGAGACACAGAGAAACAGACTCACTGAAACTCTGAGACGCTGAGACACTGGGACACAGAGACACTGAGACAGAGAGACACAGAGACACTGATTCTCTGAGACACTGATACACTGAGACACAGAGACACTGTGACTCTGAGACACTGAGACACAAAGAATTGAGACCCTGAAACACAGAGACACTGAAACACGGATACAGTGAGACTCTGAGACACAGGGACACTGAGATACAGAGACACTGAGACTCTGAAACACAGAGACAGAAACACTGAGACACTATGACACAGAGACAGAGAGACATAGGGAAAATGAGACACTGAGACACTGAGACACAGAGACACAGAGACACTCAGACACTGAGTCTCTGAGACACTGAGTCTCTGAGACACTGAGACTTTGAGACACAGAGACACTGAGGCACAGAGACACTGAGACACAGAGACATAGAGACACTGAGGCAATGAGACACTGAGGCACAGAGAAACTCAGACACAGAGACACAGAGACATAGAGACACTGAAACTCTGAGACACTGAGACACAAAGACACAGAGACACAGAGACTCTGAGACACTGAGGCAATGAGACACTGAGGCACAGAGGAACTCAGACACAGAGACACAAAGACACAGAGACACTGAGACTCTGAGACACAGAGGCACTGAGAATATGAGATACTGAGGCACAGGGACAATGAGACACTGAGACACTGAGACTCTGAGACACTAGGACACTGAGACACAGAGACACTGAGACACAGAGACACTGAGGCACAGAGACATAGAGACACTGAGGCAATGAGACACTGAGGCACTGAGACTCTGAGACACAGATAATCTGAGACACTGTGACACTGAGGCACAGAGACACTGAGACACAGAGAAACAGAGACACTGAGACACTAAGACTCTGAGACACTGAGACTCTGAGATACTGAGACACTGAGGCACAGTGACACTGAGACATTGAGACAATGAGACACTGAGACTTTGAGACACTGTGACACTGAGGCACAGAGAATCTCAGACAGAGAGACACCGAGACACTGATTCTCTGAGACACAAAGACACAGAGACAAAGAGACTGTGAGACACTGAGACACAGAGATACTGACAGTCTCAGACACTGAGACACAGAGACACTGAGACACTGAGTCTCTGCGACACTGAGACATCGAGACACTGAGATTCTGAGACTCTGAGACACAGAGGCACTGAGACACTGAGGCACAGAGACACAGAGACACTGAGATTTTGAGACTCTGAGACACTGAGACACAGAGACACAGAAACACTGAGACACTGAGATATTCTAACACTGAGACTCTGAGACACTGAGACACTGTGACTCTGAGACACTGCACCACTGAGACACAGAGACACAGAGAAACTGTGACTAAGAGACACTGAGACAGAGAGACACTGAGACACTGAGGCTCTGAGACACTAAGACACAGAGACACTTAGACACTGAACACTGAGACACAGAGACACTGAGACACTGAGACACAGAGACACTGAGATACTGAGACTCTGAGACACTGAGACACAGAAATACTGAGACACAGAGACACTGAGACACAGAGACAATGAGACACAGAGACACTGAGACTCTGAGACACTGAGACACAGAGACATTGAGACACTGAGACACTGTGACACTGAGGCACAGAGACACTCAGACACAGAGACAAAGAGACATTCAGTCAATGAGACACCGATACACTGAGACACAAAGAATTGAGACCCTGAGACACAGAGACACTGAAACACAGATACACTGAGACTCTGAGTTACTGAGACACAGAGACACTGAGACTTTGAGACACAGAGACACTGAGGCACAGAGACACTGAGGCACAGATACACTGAGACACAGAGACATAGAGACACTGAAACTCTGAGACACTGAGACACAGTGACACGAGACACTGAGACACTGAGACACAAAGACACAGAGACACTGAGACTCTGAGATACTTGGACACAGTGGCACTGAGAATCTGAGACACTGAGGCACAGAGACTCTCAGACAGAGAGACACCGAGGCACTGAATCTCTGAGACACAGAGATTTAAAAAAACTGTGAGACACAGAGACACAGAGATACTGGGACACAGAGACACTGACAGTCTGAGACACTGAGATACAGAGACACTGAGACACTGAGACACTGTGACACTGAGACACTGAGACACTGAGACACTGAGGCACAGAGACACTCAGACAAAGAGACACTGAGTCTCTGAGACACTGAGATTATGAGACTCTGAGACACAGAGACACTGAGACACTGAGACTCTGACACACTGGGACACAGAGAAACTGAGACACTGAGACACAAAGACTTTGGGACACAGAGACTCTGAGACTCTGAGACACAGAGGTACAAAGACACTGAGACACAGAGACAGAGTGACACTGGGACACTGAGACACAGAGACACTGAGACTTTGAGACACAGAGACACTGAGGCACAGAGACACTGAGACACAGAGTCACTGAGACTCAGGGACACTGAGACTCTGAGATACTGAGACACAGAGGCACTGAGAATCTGAGACAATGAGACGCTGAGACTCTGAGACATTGAGACACTGTGAGACTGAGGCACAGAGAATCTCAGACAGAGAGACACCGAGACACAGAGACACATACTCACTGAAACTCTGAGACGCTGAGACACTGGGACACAGAGACACTGAGTCAGAGAGACACAGAGACACTGATTCTCTGAGACACTGATTCACTGTGACACAGAGACACTGTGACTCTGAGGCACTGAGACACTGAGACACAAAGAATTGAGACCCTGAGACACAGAGACACTGAAACACGGATACAATGAGACTCTGAGACACAGGGACACTGAGATACAGAGACACTGAGACTCTGAGCCACTGAGACACAGAAACACTGAGACACTGAGACACAGGGAAAATGAGACACTTAGACACTGAGACACAGAGACACAGAGACAAAGAGACACTGAGTCTCTGAGACACTGAGACTTTGTGACACAGAGACACTAGGCACAGAGACACTGAGACACAGAGAAACTCAGACACAGAGACACAAATACACAGAGACACTGAGAGTCTGAGACTTTGAGACAGAGAGGACACTGAGGCACAGAGTCACAGAGACACTGAAACACTGAGACACTGAGACACTGAGACACAAAGACACAGAGACACAGAGACTCTGACACACTGAGGCAATGAGACACTGAGGCACTAGAGGAACTCAGACACAGAGACACAAAGACACAGAAACACTGAGACTCTGAGATACTGAGGACTCTGAGATAATGAGACACAGAGGCACTGAGAATATGAGACACTGAGACACTGAGGCACAGGGACAATGAGACACTGAGGGACACTGAGACTCTGAGACACTGAGACACTGAGACACAGTGACACAGAGACACTGAGACACAGAGACACCGAGACTTTGAGACACAGAGACACTGAGACACAGAGACACAGAGACACTGAGACTCTGAGACACTGAGGCAATGAGACACTGAGACTCTGAGACACTGGAGGCACTGAGACACAGTGACACAGAGACACTGAGACTCTGAGACACTGAGACACTGAGACACAGTGACACAGAGACACTGAGACACGGAGACACTGAGACTTTGAAGACACAGAGACACTGAGACTCTGAGACACTGAGGCAATGAGGCACTGAGACGTCTGAGACACAGAGACACTGAGACACAGAGTCACTGAGACTCTGAGAACACAGATAATCTGAGACACTGAGGCACAGAGAAACGCAGACACAGAGAAACAGAGACACTGAGACACTAAGTCTCTGAGACACTGAGACTCTGAGATACTAAGAGACAGAGGCACTGAGAATCTGAGACACTGAGACACTGAGGCACAGAGACACTGAGACACTGAGACACTGAGACTCTGAGACTCTGAGACATTGAGACACTGTGACACTGAGGCACAGAGACTCTCAGACAGAGAGACACCGAGACATTGATTCTCTGAGACACTAAAACACAGAGACAAAGAGACTGTGAGACACTGAGGACACAGAGATACTGGGACACAGAGACACTGACAGTCTGAGACACTGAGACACAGAGACACTGAGACACTGAGGAACACTGAGACACTGAGCGACAGAGACAAAGAGACACTGAGTCTCTGAGACACTGATACACTGAGACACAGAGACACTGAGACTTTGAGACACTGAGACACTGAGACATAGAGACACTGAGATTCTGAGACTCTGAGACACAGAGGCAACTGAGACACTGAGGCACAGAGACACAGAGACACTGAGATTTTGAGACACTGAGACACTGAGTGACTTGGAGACACTGAGACACTGAGACTTTGAGACACAGAGACACTGAGGCACAGAGACACTGAGGCACAGATACACTGAGACACAGAGACATAGAGACACTGAAACTCTGAGACACTGAGACACAGTGACACGAGCAGACACTGAGACACAAAGACACAAAGACACAGGAGTACACTGAGACTCTGAGATACTTGGACACAGTGGCACTGAGAATCTGAGACACTGAGGCACAGAGACTCTCAGACAGAGAGACACCGAGGCACTGAATCTCTGAGACACAGAGATTTAAAAAAACTGTGAGACACAGAGACACAGAGATACTGGGACACAGAGACACTGACAGTCTGAGACACTGAGATACAGAGACACTGAGACACTGAGACACTGTGACACTGAGACACTGAGACACTGAGACACTGAGGCACAGAGACACTCAGACAAAGAGACACTGAGTCTCTGAGACACTGAGATTATGAGACTCTGAGACACAGAGACACTGAGACACTGAGACTCTGACACACTGGGACACAGAGAAACTGAGACACTGAGACACAAAGACTTTGGGACACAGAGACTCTGAGACTCTGAGACACAGAGGTACAAAGACACTGAGACACAGAGACAGAGTGACACTGGGACACTGAGACACAGAGACACTGAGACTTTGAGACACAGAGACACTGAGGCACAGAGACACTGAGACACAGAGTCACTGAGACTCAGGGACACTGAGACTCTGAGATACTGAGACACAGAGGCACTGAGAATCTGAGACAATGAGACGCTGAGACTCTGAGACATTGAGACACTGTGAGACTGAGGCACAGAGAATCTCAGACAGAGAGACACCGAGACACAGAGACACATACTCACTGAAACTCTGAGACGCTGAGACACTGGGACACAGAGACACTGAGTCAGAGAGACACAGAGACACTGATTCTCTGAGACACTGATTCACTGTGACACAGAGACACTGTGACTCTGAGGCACTGAGACACTGAGACACAAAGAATTGAGACCCTGAGACACAGAGACACTGAAACACGGATACAATGAGACTCTGAGACACAGGGACACTGAGATACAGAGACACTGAGACTCTGAGCCACTGAGACACAGAAACACTGAGACACTGAGACACAGGGAAAATGAGACACTTAGACACTGAGACACAGAGACACAGAGACAAAGAGACACTGAGTCTCTGAGACACTGAGACTTTGTGACACAGAGACACTAGGCACAGAGACACTGAGACACAGAGAAACTCAGACACAGAGACACAAAGACACAGAGACACTGAGAGTCTGAGACTTTGAGACAGAGAGACACTGAGGCACAGAGTCACAGAGACACTGAAACACTGAGACACTGAGACACTGAGACACAAAGACACAGAGACACAGAGACTCTGACACACTGAGGCAATGAGACACTGAGGCACAGAGGAACTCAGACACAGAGACACAAAGACACAGAAACACTGAGACTCTGAGATACTGAGACTCTGAGATAATGAGACACAGAGGCACTGAGAATATGAGACACTGAGACACTGAGGCACAGGGACAATGAGACACTGAGACACTGAGACTCTGAGACACTGAGACACTGAGACACAGTGACACAGAGACACTGAGACACAGAGACACCGAGACTTTGAGACACAGAGACACTGAGACACAGAGACACAGAGACACTGAGACTCTGAGACACTGAGGCAATGAGACACTGAGACTCTGAGACACTGAGGCACTGAGACACAGTGACACAGAGACACTGAGACTCTGAGACACTGAGACACTGAGACACAGTGACACAGAGACACTGAGACACAGAGACACTGAGACTTTGAGACACAGAGACACTGAGACACAGAGACACTGAGACTCTGAGACACTGAGGCAATGAGACACTGAGGCACTGAGACTCTGAGACACAGAGACACTGAGACACAGAGTCACTGAGACTCTGAGACACAGATAATCTGAGACACTGAGGCACAGAGAAACGCAGACACAGAGAAACAGAGACACTGAGACACTAAGTCTCTGAGACACTGAGACTCTGAGATACTAAGAGACAGAGGCACTGAGAATCTGAGACACTGAGACACTGAGGCACAGAGACACTGAGACACTGAGACACTGAGACTCTGAGACTCTGAGACATTGAGACACTGTGACACTGAGGCACAGAGACTCTCAGACAGAGAGACACCGAGACATTGATTCTCTGAGACACTAAAACACAGAGACAAAGAGACTGTGAGACACTGAGACACAGAGATACTGGGACACAGAGACACTGACAGTCTGAGACACTGAGACACAGAGACACTGAGACACTGAGACACTGAGACACTGAGCGACAGAGACAAAGAGACACTGAGTCTCTGAGACACTGATACACTGAGACACAGAGACACTGAGACTTTGAGACACTGAGACACTGAGACATAGAGACACTGAGATTCTGAGACTCTGAGACACAGAGGCACTGAGACACTGAGGCACAGAGACACAGAGACACTGAGATTTTGAGACACTGAGACACTGAGACTTGGAGACACTGAGACACTGAGACTTTGGGACACTGAGACTCTGAGACTCTGAGACACAAACGCACAGAGACACTGAGACACAGAGACACTGAGACAATGAGACTCTGAGACACAGAGACACTGAGACACTGAGACTTTGAGACTCTGAGACACAGAGACACTGAGACTCTGAAACACAGAGGCACAGAGACACTGAGACACAGAGACACTGAGACACTGAGACTCTGAGTCACTGAGACACTGTGACACTGGGACACTGTGACTCCGATACACTGAGACACTGAGACACGGAGACAGAGAGACACTGTGACACTGAGACACAGAGACATAGAGAGACTGAGACTCTGAGACACTGAGACTCTGAGGCACAGAGACACTGAGACACTGGGACACTGTGACACTGAGGCACAGAGTCACTGAGACACTGAGACTCCGATACACTGAGACACTGAGACACGGAGACAGAGAGACACTGTGACACTGAGACTCTGAAAGACTGAGACACTGAAACACTGAGATACTGAGACACTAAGGCACAGAGACTCTGAGACTCTGAGGCACTGACATACAGAGTCACTAAGTCACAGAGACTCTGAGACTCTGAGGCACTGAGATACTGAGACTCTGAAACACTGAGACACTGAGACACAGAAACACAGAGACACAGAGACACTGAGACTCTGAGACACAGAGACACTGAGACACAGAGACACTGAGACTCTGAGACTCTGAGACACTGAGAAACTGAGGCACTGATGCACAGAGACACTGAGACACAGAGACACTGAGACTCTGTGACTCCGAGACACTGAGACACAGAGACACAGAGAGACTGAGACTCTGAGACACTGAGACTCTGAGACACAGAGACACTGAGACACAGAGACACTGAGACTCTGAGACACTGAGAAACTGAGGCACAGAGACACTGAGACTCTGAGACACTGAGACACTGAGACACCGAGACACTGAGACTCAGAGTCACTGAGACACTGATGCACAGAGACACTGAGACACAGAGACACTGAGACTCTGTGACTCTGAGACACTGAGACACAGAGACACAGAGAGACTGAGACTCTGAGACACTGAGACTCTGAGACACAGAGACACTGAGACACAGAGACACTGAGACTCTGAGACACTGAGAAACTGAGGCACAGAGACACTGAGACTCTGAGACACTGAGACACTGAGACACCGAGACACTGAGACTCAGAGTCACTGAGACACAGAGACACTGGTACTCTGGGACAATGAGACACTGAGATACTGAGACACTAAGGAACAGAGAGTCTGAGACACAAAGACACTGAGGCACAGAGACACTGTGACACTGAGACTCTGAGACACAAAGACACAGAGACACTAAGACACAGAGACACTGAGACACAGAAACAGAGGGTCACAGAGACACTGAGACTCTGAGACACAGAGACACTGAGACACTGAGACTCTGAAACTCTGAGACACAGAGACACTGAGACACAGAGATACTGAGGCACTGTGACAATGCGACTCTGAGACACAAAGGCACAGAGACCCTAAGACACAGAGACCAGAGTCACTGTGACACAGAGATACTGAGACACTGAGGCACTGAGACTCTGATACACTGAGACACTGAGACACTGAGGCACAGAGACACTGACACACTGAAACACAGAGACACTGTGACACTGAGACTCTGAGACACTGAGACTCTGAGATACTGAGACACTGAGACACACAGACTCAGGGACTCTGAGACACTGAGGCACAGAGACTCTGAGACACTGAGGCACAGAGACACTGAGACACTGAGACACAGAGACACAGAGATACTAAGACTCTGAGAGACTGAGTCACTGAGACACTGAGGAACAGAGACACTGTTACACTGAGACTCTGAGACACAGAGACACAGAGACACTAAGACACAGAGACACTGATACTGTGAGACACTGAGACATTGAGACTCTGAGACACTGAGACACTGATAATCAGAGATAATGAGACAGAGAGACACTGAGACACTGAGACACAGAGACACTGAGACTCAGAGTCACTGCGTCACAGAGACACTGTGATTCTGGGAAACTGAGACACTGAGATACTGAGACACTGAGACACTGAGACACAGAGACACAGAAACACAGAGACACAGAGACACTGAGACTCTGAGACACAGAGACACTGAGACACAGAGACACTGAGACTCTGAGACACTGAGAAACTGAGGTTTGGAGACACTGAGACTCTGTGACACTGAGGCACTGATGCACAGAGACACTGAGACACAGAGACACTGAGACTCTGTGACTCTGAGACACTGAGACACAGAGACACAGAGAGACTGAGACTCTGAGACACTGAGACTCTGAGACACAGAGACACTGAGACACAGAGACACTGAGACTCTGAGACACTGAGAAACTGAGGCACAGAGACACTGAGACTCTGAGACACTGAGTCACTGAGACACAGAGACACTGAAACTCTGGGACACTGAGACACTGAGATACTGAGACACTAAGGTACAGAGAGTCTTAGACACGAAGACACTGATGCACAGAGACACTGTGACACTGAGACTCTGAGACACAAAGACACAGAGACACCAAGACACAGAGACACTGACACACAGAAACACAGGGACACAGAGACACTGAGACTCTGAGACACAGAGACACTGAGACTCTGAAACTCTGAGACACAAAGGCACAGAGACCCTAAGACACAGAGACAAGAGTCACTGAGACACAGAGACTCTGATGCACTGAGACACTGAGACACTGAGGCACAGAGACACTGACACACTGAAATACAGAGACACTGTGACACTGAGACTCTGAGACACTGAGACTCTGAGAGACTGAGACACTGAGACACTGAGACACAGAGACTCAGAGACTCTGAGACACTGAGGCACAGAGACTCTGAGACACTGAGGCACAGAGACACTGAGACACTGAGACACAGAGATACAGAGAGACTGAGACTCTGAGACACGGAGGCACAGAGACACAGAGATACTAAGACTCTGAGAGACTGAGTCACTGAGACACTGAGGAACAGAGACACTGTGACGCTGAGACTCTGAGACACAGAGACACAGAGACACTAAGACACAGAGACACTGAGACTCTGAGACACTGAGACACTGATACTGTGAGACACTGAGACACTGATAATCAGAGATAATGAGACAGAGAGACACTGAGACACTGAGACACAGAGACACAGAATCTGAGACACAGAAACACTGTGACACTGAGAAACTGCACCACTGAGACACAGAGACACAGAGACACTGTGACTCAGAGACACAGAGACACTGAGACTCAGTGTCACTGAGTCACAGAGACACTGTTATTCTGGGACACTGAGATACTGAGACACTGAGACACAGAGACACAGAGACACTAAGACACAGAGACACAGATACAATGAGACACAGAGACACTGTGCACTGAGACTCTGAGACACTGAGACACAGAAACACTGAGACACTGAGATACTCTAACACTGAGACTCTGAGACACTGAGACACTGAGACACAGAGACACAGAGACACTGTGACTAAGAGACACTGAGACACTGAGACTCTGAGACACTGAGATGCAGAGACACAGAGAGACTGAGACACTGAGACACTGAGACACAGAGACACTGAGACATTGAGACACAGAGACACTGAACACTGAGACACAAAGTCACTGAGACACTGAGACACAGAGACACTGAGACTCTGAGACACTGAGACACTGAACACTAAGACACAGAGACACTGAGACACAGAGACACAGAGAGACTGAGATTCTGATACATTGAGACACAGAGACACTGAGGCACCAAGACACAGAGACACAGAGACACTGAGCCACAGAGACACTGAGACACAGAGACACTGAGACACAGAGACACAGAGACACTCAGGCACAGAGACACTGAGACACTGAGACTCTGAGACTCTGAACACTAAGACACAGAGACACTGAGACACAGAGACACTGAGACACTGAGACTCTGAGACTCTGAGGCACAGAGACACAGAGACACTGAGTCACTGAGACACAGACACACTGAGACTCTGAGACACTGAGAGACAGAGACACTGAGATACTGAGGCACAGACACACTGAGACTCTGAGACACTGAGACTCTGAGACTCTGAGACACTGAGAGACAGAGACACTGAGACACTGAGACACAGAGACTCTGAGACTCTGAGACACTGAGACACTGAGACGCTGATCACTGAGACACAGAAACACTGAGACACAGAAATACTGAGGCACAGAGACACTGAGACACAGAGACAAAGAGACACATAGACACTGAGACTCTGAGACACTGAGACAGAGAGACTTTGAGACACTGTGACACTGAGGCACAGAGACACTCAGACACAGAGACAAAGAGACATTGAATCAATGAGACACTGATACACTGAGACACAGAGACACTGAGACTTTGACACACTGACACACAGAGATACTGTGATTCTGAGACTCTGAGACACAGTGGCACAGAGACACTGAGACACTGAGACTTTGGGACACTGAGACACAGAGGCACTGAGACACAGAGGCACATAGACACTGAGACACAGTGACACTGTGACACTGAGATACTGAGACACAGAGACACTGAGACACTGAGACTTTGAGACACTGGGACACAGAGACACTGAGACTCTGAGACACAGTGGAACAGAAACACTGAGACACAGAGACACTGAGACATAGAGACACAAAGACACTGAGACACTGTGACTCTGAGACACTGAGACACAAAGCCACAGAGACACAGAGACACTGATACACTGAGCAACTGAGGCAATGAGATACTGAGGCACCGAGACACTGAGACACAAAACTTTGAGACACAGAGACACTGAGACAATGAGACACAAAGACACTGAGACACTGTGACTCTGAGACACTGAGACACAAAGCCACAGAGACACAGAGACACTGATACACTGAGACTCTGAGACACTGAAACTCTGAGGCACTGAGACACTGAGGCACAGACACACTGAGACTCTGAGACACTGAGACTCTGAGACACTGCACACAAAAATTTGAGACACTGAGACACAGAGACAATGAGACTCTGAGACACTGAGACACAGAGACACTGAGATACTGAGGCACAGGGACACTGAGACTCTGAGACAAAGGGACACTGGGACACAGAGACAATGAGACTCTGAGATTCTGAGACACAGAGACACTGAGACACTGAGACTCTGAGACACTGAGACACAAAGACACAGAGACACAGAGACAATGAGGCACAGAGACACTGAGACACAGAGACACTGAGACACAGAAACACTGAGGCACAGAGACACTGAGACACTGAGACTCTGAGACGCTGAGGCACAGTGATACTGAGTCACTGAGGCACTGAGACTCTAAGACATTGAGACACTGAAAATCTGACACACTGAGACACTGAGACACTGATTCTCTGAGACACTGTTAAACTGAGACACAGAGACACTTTGACTCTGCGACATTGAGACACAGAGACACTGGGACACAGAGACACAAAGAATTGGGATCCTGAGACACAGAGACACTGAAACACAGATACACTGAGACTCTGAGACACTGAGATACAGAGACATTGATACACTGAGACTCTGAGACATTGAGTCACTGAGGCACAGAGACACAGATAAACAGAGACACTGAGACTCTGAGACACTGTGATGCAGAGGAACTGAGAGTCTGATAGACTGAGGCACAGAGACACTGAGGCACTGAGACACTGAGAGTCTGATAAAATGATGTGCAGAGACACTCAGACACTGAGGCACCAAAACACAGAGACTCTGAGACACAGAGACACTGAGACACAGAGGCACTGATATTCTGATACATTGAGACACAGAGACACTGAGGCACAAAGACACAGAGACACTGAGGCACAGAGACACTGAGATGCTGAACACTGAGACACAGAAACACAGAGACACTGAGACACTGAGACTCTGAGACACTGAGACATAGAAATACTGAGACACAGAGACACTGAGACACTGAGACACAGAGACAATGAGACACAGAGACACTGAGACTCTGAGACACTGAGACACAGAGATACTGAGACACTGAGACAGAGAAACTTTGAGACACTGAGACACTGTGACACTGAGGCACAGAGACACTCAGACACAGAGACAAAGAGACATTGAATCAATGAGACACTGATACACTGAGACACAGAGACACTGAGACTTTGAGACACTGAGACACAGAGATACTGTGATTCTGAGACTCTGAGGCACTGAGAAACAGAGACACTGAGACACTGAGGCACAGACACACTGAGACTCTGAGACACTGAGACACAGAGACACTGAGATACTGAGGCACAGGGTCATTGAGACTCTGAGACACTGAGACACTGGGACACAGAGACACTGAGACTCTGAGACACTGAGACACTGAGATACTGAGGCACAGGGACACTGAGACTCTGAGACAAAGAGACACTGGGACACAGAGACACTGAGACTCTGAGATTCTGAGACACAGAGACACTGAGACACTGAGACACAAAACTTTGAGACACAGGGGCACTGAGACTCTGAGACACTGAAACACAAAGACACTGAGACACTGAGTCTCTGAGACACTGAGACACAAAGACACAGAGACACAGAGACACTGAGGCACAGAGACACTGAGACACAGAGACACTGAGACTCTGAGACACTGAGACACAGAGACACTGAGACACTGAGACAGAGAAACTTTGAGACACTGAGACACTGTGACACTGAGGCACAGAGACACTCAGACACAGAGACAAAGAGACATTGAATCAATGAGACACTGATACACTGAGACACGGAGACACTGAGACTTTGAGACACTGAGACACAGAGATACTGTGATTCTGAGACTCTGAGGCACAGAGAAACAGAGACACTGAGACACTGAGGCACAGACACACTGAGACTCTGAGAGACTGAGAGTCAGAGACATTGCACACAAAAATTTGAGACACTGAGACACAGAGACACTGAGACACTGAGGCACAGAGACACTGAGATACTGAAGCACAGGGTCACTGAGACTCTGAGACACTGAGACACTGGGACACAGAGACACTGAGACTCTGAGATTCTGAGACACAGAGACACTGAGACACTGAGGCACAGAGACACTGAGATACTGAAGCACAGGGTCACTGAGACTCTGAGACACTGAGACACTGGGACACAGAGACACTGAGACTCTGAGATTCTGAGACACAGAGACACTGAGACACAAAACTTTGAGACACAGAGACACTGAGATTCTGAGACACTGAGACTCTGAGATACTGAAACACAAAGACACTGACATACTGAGACTCAGACACTGAGACACAAAGACACAGAGACACAGAGACAATGAGGCACAGAGACACTGAGACAAAGAGACACTGAGACACAGTAACACTGAGGGACGGAGACACTGAGACAGTGATACACTGAGACACTGAGACTCTGAGACGCTGAGGCACAGTGATACTGAGTCACTGAGGCACTGAGACTCTAAGACATTGAGACACTGAAAATCTGACACACTGAGACACTGAGACACTGAGTCTCTGAGACACTGATAAACTGAGACACAGAGACACTTTGACACTGAGACACAGAGACACTGGGACACAGAGACACAAAGAATTGAGATCCTGAGACACAGAGACACTGAAACACAGATACACTGAGACTCTGAGACACTGAGACACAGAGACATTGATACACTGAGACTCTGAGACATTGAGTCACTGAGGCACAGAGACACAGAAAAACAGAGACACTGAGACTCTGAGACACTGTGACGCAGAGAAACTGAGAGTCTGATAGACTGAGGAACAGAGACACTGAGGCACTGAGACACTGAGAGTCTGATAAAATGATGCGCAGAGACACTCAGACACTGAGACACTGAGGCACCAAAACACAGAGACTCTGAGACACAGAGACACTGAGACACAGAGGCACTGAGATTCTGATACATTGAGACACAGAGACACTGAGGCACCAAGACACAGAGACACTGAGGCACAGAGACACTGAGATGCTGAACACTGAGACACAGAAACACAGAGACACTGAGACACTGAGACTCTGAGACACTGAGACATAGAAATACTGAGACACAGAGACACTGAGACACAGAGACAATGAGTCACAGAGACACTGAGACTCTGAGACACTGAGACACTGAGACACTGAGACAGAGAAACTTTGAGACACTGAGACACTGTGACACTGAGGCACAGAGACACTCAGACACAGAGACAAAGAGACATTGAATCAATGAGACACTGATACACTGAGACACAGAGACACTGAGACTTTGAGACACTGAGACACAGAGATACTGTGATTCTGAGACTCTGAGACACAGAGGCACAAAGACACTGAGACACTGAGATTTTGGGATACTGAGACACAGAGATACTGAGACACAGGCTCAAAGACACTGAGACACAGAGACACTGATTCACTGAGACTCTGAGACACTGTGACACTGAGGCACAGAGACACTGAGACTCTGAGACACTGAGGCACAGAGACACTCAGACAGAGAGACACTGACACACTGAGGCACCAAGACACAGAGACTCTGAGAGATTGAGACTCAGAGACTCAGAGACACTGAGACAAAGTAACACAGCGACACAGAGACAATGAGGCACAGAGACACAGAGACACTGAGGCACAGAGGCACAGACACAGAGACACTGAGACACTGAGACACAGAGACACTGAGACACAGAGACACTGAGACACTGAGACACTGAACACTGAGACACAAAGTCACTGAGACACTGAGACACAGAGACACTGAGACTCTGAGACACTGAGACACTGAACACTAAGACACAGAGACACTGAGACACAGAGACACAGAGAGACTGAGATTCTGATACATTGAGACACAGAGACACTGAGGCACCAAGACACAGAGACACAGAGACACTGAGCCACAGAGACACTGAGACACAGAGACACAGAGACACTCAGGCACAGAGACACTGAGACTCTGAACACTAAGACACAGAGACACTGAGACACTGAGACTCTGAGACTCTGAGGCACTGAGACACAGAGACACTGAGTCACTGAGACACAGACACACTGAGACTCTGAGACACTGAGAGACAGAGACACTGAGATACTGAGGTACAGACACACTGAGACTCTGAGACACTGAGACTCTGAGACACTGCACACAACGATTTGAGACACTGAGACACTGAGACACTGACACACTGAGACTCTGAGACACTGAGATACTGAACACTAAGACACAGAGACACTGAGACACAGAGACACAGAGACACTGAGACACTGAGACTCTGAGACACTGAGACACAGAGACTCTGAGACGCTGAACACTGAGACACAGAAACACTGAGACACAGAGACACTGAGACACTGAGACTCTGAGACACTGAGACACAGAAATACTGAGGCACAGAGACACTGAGACACAGAGACAATGAGACACAGAGACACTGAGACTCTGAGACACTGAGACAGAGAGACTTTGAGACACTGATACACTGAGACACAGAGACACTGAGACTTTGAGACACTGAGACACAGAGATACTGTGATTCTGAGACTCTGAGACACAGAGGCACAGAGACACTGAGACACTGAGACTTTGGGACACTGAGACACAGAGACACTGAGACACAGAGGCACAACGACACTGAGACACAGTGACACTGTGACACTGAGATACTGAGACACAGAAACACTGAGACTTTGAGACACTGAGACACAGAGACACTGACACTGTGAGACACAGAGGAACAGAGACACTGAGACACTGAGATACTGAGACATAGAGACACAAAGACACTGTGACTCTGAGACACTGGGGCAATGAGATACTGAGGCACAGAGACACTGAAACACAAAACTTTGAGACACAGAGACACTGAGACTCTGAGACAGTGAGACATTAAGACACTGAGACACTGAGACTCTGAGACACTGAGACACAAAGACACAGAGACACAGAGACACTGATACACTGAGACTCTGAGACACAGACTCTGAGGCACTGAGAAACAGAGACACTGAGGCAAAGACACACTGAGACTCGGAGACACTGAGAGACAGAGACACTGAGATACATAGCCACAGACACACTGAGACTCTGAGAGACTGAGAGACAGAGACACTGCACACAAAAATTTGAGACACTGAGACACAGAGACACTGAGACTCTGAGACACTGAGACACAGAGACACTGAGATACTGAGGCACAGGGTCACGGAGACTCTGAGACACTGGGACACAGAGACACTGAGACTCTGAGATTCTGCGACACAGAGACATTGAGACACAAAACTTTGAGACACAGGATCACTGAGACTCTGAGACACTGAAACACAAAGACACTGAGACACTGAGACTCTGAGACACTGAGACACAAAGACACAGAGACACAGAGACAATGAGGCACAGGGACACTGAGACACAGAGACACTGAGACACAGAAACACTGAGGCACAGAGACACTGAGACACTGATACACTGAGACACTGAGACTCTGAGACGCTGAGGCACAGTGATACTGAGGCACTGAGACTCTAAGACATTGAGACACTGAAAATCTGACACACTGAGACACTGAGTCTCTGAGACACTGATAAACTGAGACACAGAGACACTTTGACTCTGAGACACTGAGACACTGAGACACAGAGACACTGGGACACAGAGACACAAAGAATTGAGACCCTGAGACACAGAGACACTGAAACACAGATACACTGAGACTCTGATACACTGAGACACAGAGACATTGATACACTGAGATTCTGAGACATTGAGTCACTGAGGCACAGAGACACAGAAAAACAGAGACACTGAGACTCTGAGACACTGTGACGCAGAGAAACTGAGAGTCTGATAGAATGAGGCACAGAGACACTGAGGCACTGAGACACTGAGAGTCTGATAAAATGAGGCGCAGAGACACTCAGACACTGAGACACTGAGGCACCAAAACACAGAGACTCTGAGACACAGATACACTGAGACACAGAGACACTGAGATTCTGATACATTGAGACACAGAGACACAGAGACACTGAGGCGCAGAGACACTGAGACACGGAGACACAGAGACAGAGACACTGAGGCACAGAGTCATTGAGACACAGAGACATAGAGACACTGAAACTCTGAGACACTGAGACACTGAGAATCAGAGACTCTGAGACACAGATACACTGAGGCACAGAGACACAGAGACACTGATTCACTGAGACTCGGAGACACTGCGACACTGAGGCACAGAGACACTGAGACTCTGAGACACTGAGGCACAGAGACACTCAGACAGAGAGACACTGAGACTCTGAGGCACCAAGACACAGAGACTCTGAGAGATTGAGGCTCTGAGACTCAGAGACACTGAGACACAGTAACACAGCGACACAGAGACAATGAGGCACAGAGGTACAGAGACACTGAGGCACAGAGGCACAGAGACACAGAGACACATAGACACTGAGACACTGAACACTGAGACACAGAGACACTGAGACAATGAGACTCTGAGACACTGAGACTCTGAGACACTGAGACACTGAACACTAAGACACAGAGACACTGAGACACAGAGACACAGAGACACTGAGATTCTGATACATTGAGACACAGAGACTCTGAGGCAGCAAGAGACAGAGACACTGAGGCACAGAGACACTGAGACACAGAGACACTGAGACACTAAGACACAGAGACATTGAGGCACAGAGACATTGAGACACAGAGACACTGAGACACTGAGACTCAGCCGCTGAGACTCTGTGACACAGACACAGAGCCAGTGAGACTCTGAGACACTGAGACACAAAGACACAGAGACACTGATACACTGAGACTCTGAGACACTGAGACTCTGAGGCACTGAGACGCAGAGACACTGAGACACTGAGGCACAGACACACTGAGACTCTGAGACACTGAGACTCTGAGACACTGCACACAAAAATTTGAGTCACTGAGACACAGAGACACTGAGACTCTGAGACACTGAGACACAGAGACACTGAGATACTGAGGCACAGAGACACTGAGTCACTGAGACACAGAGACAGAGACACTGAGGCACAGAGTCATTGAGACACAGAGACATAGAGAGACTGAAACTCTGAGACACTGAGAATCAGAGAATCTGAGACACAGAGACACTGAGGCACAGAGACACTGAGATACAGAGACACTGATTCACTGAGACTCTGAGACACTGCGACACTGAGGCACAGAGACACTGAGACTCTGAGACACTGAGGCACAGACACACTCAAGCAGAGAGACACTGAGAAACTGAGGCACCAAGACACAGAGACTCTGAGAGATTGAGACTCTGAGACTCAGAGACACTGTGACACAGCAACACAGCGACACAGAGACAATGAGGCACAGAGACACAGAGACACTGAGGCACAGAGGCACAGAGACACAGAGACACAGAGACACTGAGACACTGAGACACTGAGACACAGAGACACAGAGACACTGAGACACAGAGACACTGAGACACTGCACACTGAGACACAGAGACACTGAGATACTGAGACACTGAGACTCTGAGACACTGAGACACTGAACACTAAGACACAGAGACACTGAGACACAGAGACACAGAGAGACTGAGATTCTGATACATTGAGACACAGAGACACTGAGGCACCAAGACACAGAGACACAGATTCACTGAGCCACAGAGACACTGAGACACAGAGACCCTGAGACACAGTGACACAGAGACACTGAGGCGCAGAGACACTGAGACTCTGAGACACTGAGACACTGAGACACTGAGACTCTGAGACACTGAGACACAGAGACACAGAGACACTGAGACGCTGAACACTGAGACACAGAGACACTGAGACACTGAGACACTGAGACTCTGAGTCACTGAGACACAGAAATACTGAGGCACAGAGACACTGAGACACAGAGACAATGAGACACAGAGACACTGAAACTCTGAGACACTGAGACAGAGAGACTTTGAGACACTGAGACACTGAGGCACAGAGACACTCAGACACAGAGACAAAGAGACATTGAATCAATGAGACACTGATACACTGAGACACAGAGACACTGAGACTTTGACACACTGAGACACAGATACTGTGATTCTGAGACTCTGAGACACAGAGGCACAGAGACACTGAGACTTTGGGACACTGAGACACAGAGACACAGTGACACTGAGATACAGAGGCACAAAGACACTGAGACACAGTGACACTGTGACACTGAGATACTGAGACACTGAGACTTTGAGACACTGAGACACATAGACACTGAGACTCTGAGACACAGAGGAACAGAGACACTGAGACACTGAGACATAGAGACACAGAGACACTGTGACACTGAGACACTGAGGCAATGAGATACTGAGACACAGAGACACTGAGACACTGAGACACAAAGACACTGAGACACTGTGACTCTGAGACACTGAGAAACAAAGCCACAGAGACACAGAGACACTGAGAGTCTGAGACACTGAAACTCTGAGGCAATGAGACACAGAGACACTGAGGCACAGACACACTGAGACTCTGAGACACTGAGAGACAGAGACACTGAGATACTGAGGCACAGACACACTGAGACTCTGAGACACTGAGACTCTGAGACACTGCACACAAAAAATTGAGACACTGAGACACGGAGACACTGAGACTCTGAGACACTGAGACACAGAGACACTGAGATACTGAGGCACAGGGACACTGAGACTCCGAGACACAGAGACACTGGGACACAGAGACACTGAGACTCTGAGATTCTGAGACACAGAGACACTGAGACACAAAACTTTGAGACACAGAGACACTGAGACTCTGAGACACTGAAACACAAAGGCACTGAGACACTGAGACTCTGAGACAATGAGACACAAAGACACAGAGACACAGAGACAATGAGGCACAGAGACACTGAGACAAAGAGACACAGAGACACAGAAACACTGAGGCACAGAGACACGGAGACACTGATACACTGAGACACTGAGACACTGAGACTCTGAGACGTTGAGGCACAGTGATACTGAGTCACTGAGGCACTGAGACTCTAAGACATTGAGACACTGAAAATCTGACACACTGAGACACTGAGACACTGAGTCTCTGAGACACTGATAAACTGAGACACAGAGACACTTTGACTCTGAGACACTGAGACACTGAGACACTGAGGCACAGAGACACTGGGACACAGAGACACAAAGAATTGAGATCCTGAGACACAGAGACACTGAAACACAGATACACTGAGACTCTGAGACACTGAGACACAGAGACATTGATACACTGAGACTCTGAGACATTGAGTCACTGAGGCACAGAGACACAGAAAAACAGAGACACTGAGACTCTGAGACACTGTGACGCAGAGAAACTGAGAGTCTGATAGACTGAGGAACAGAGACACTGAGGCACTGAGACACTGAGAGTCTGATAAAATGATGCGCAGAGACACTCAGACACTGAGACACTGAGGCACCAAAACACAGAGACTCTGAGACACAGAGACACTGAGACACAGAGGCACTGAGATTCTGATACATTGAGACACAGAGACACTGAGGCACCAAGACACAGAGACACTGAGGCACAGAGACACTGAGATGCTGAACACTGAGACACAGAAACACAGAGACACTGAGACACTGAGACATAGAAATACTGAGACACAGAGACACTGAGACACAGAGACAATGAGTCACAGAGACACTGAGACTCTGAGACACTGAGACACAGAGACACTGAGACACTGAGACAGAGAAACTTTGAGACACTGAGACACTGTGACACTGAGGCACAGAGACACTCAGACACAGAGACAAAGAGACATTGAATCAATGAGACACTGATACACTGAGACACAGAGACACTGAGACTTTGAGACACTGAGACACAGAGATACTGTGATTCTGAGACTCTGAGACACAGAGGCACAAAGACACTGAGACACTGAGATTTTGGGACACTGAGACACAGAGACACTGAGACACAGAGGCACAAAGACACTGAGACACAGAGACACTGATTCACTGAGACTCTGAGACACTGTGACACTGAGGCACAGAGACACTGAGACACTGACACACTGAGGCACCAAGACACAGAGACTCTGAGAGATTGAGACTCAGAGACTCAGAGACACTGAGACAAAGTAACACAGCGACACAGAGACAATGAGGCACAGAGACACAGAGACACTGAGGCACAGAGACACAGACACAGAGACACTGAGACACTGAGACACTGAGACACTGAACACTGAGACACAAAGTCACTGAGACACTGAGACTCTGAGACACTGAGACTCTGAGACACTGAGACACTGAACACTGAGACACAGAGACACTGAGACACAGAGACACAGAGAGACTGAGATTCTGATACATTAAGACACAGAGACACTGAGGCACCAAGACACAGAGACACTGAGCCACAGAGAAACTGAGACACAGAGACACTGAGACACAGAGACACAGAGACACTCAGGCACAGAGACACTGAGACACTGAACACTAAGACACAGAGACACTGAGACACCGAGACACTGAGACACTGAGACTCTGAGACTCTGAGGCACTGAGACACTGAGACACAGAGACACTGAGACACTGAGACTCTGAGACTCTGAGACTCTGAGACACTGAGAGACAGAGACACTAAGATACTGAGGCACAGACACACTGAGACTCTGAGACACTGAGACTCTGAGACACTGCACACAACGATTTGAGACACTGAGACACTGAGACACTGAGACACAGAGACACTGAGACTCTGAGACACTGAGACACAGAGACACTGAGATACTGAGGCACAGGGACTCTGAGACTCTGAGACACTGAGACACTGATCACTGAGACACAGAAACACTGAGACACAGAAATACTGAGGCACAGAGACACTGAGACACAGAGACAAAGAGACACATAGACACTGAGACTCTGAGACACTGAGACACTGAGACAGAGAGACTTTGAGACACTGAGACACTGTGACACTGAGGCACAGAGACACTCAGACACAGAGACAAAGAGACATTGAATCAATGAGACACTGATACACTGAGACACAGAGACACTGAGACTTTGACACACTGACACACAGAGATACTGTGATTCTGAGACTCTGAGACACAGAGGCACAGAGACACTGAGACACTGAGACTTTGGGACACTGAGACACAGAGGCACTGAGACACTGAGACACTGAGGCACAAAGACACTGAGACACAGTGACACTGTGACACTGAGATACTGAGACACAGAGACACTGAGACACTGAGACTCTGAGACACTGGGACACAGAGACACTGAGACTCTGAGACACAGAGGAACAGAAACACTGAGACACAGAGACACTGAGACATAGAGACACAGAGGCACTGTGACACTGAGCAACTGAGGCAATGAGATACTGAGGCACAGAGACACTGAGACACAAAATGTTGAGACACAGAGACACTGAGACAATGAGACACAAAGACACTGAGACACTGTGACTCTGAGACACTGAGACAGAAAGCCACAGAGACACAGAGACACTGATACACTGAGACTCTGAGACACTGAGACTCTGAGGCACAGACACACTGAGACTCTGAGACACTGAGACTCTGAGACACTGCACACAAAAATTTGAGACACTGAGACACAGAGACACTGAGACTCTGAGACACTGAGACACAGAGACACTGAGATACTGAGGCACAGGGACACTGAGACTCTGAGACAAAGTGACACTGGGACACAGAGACACTGAGACTCTGAGATTCTGAGACACAGAGACACTGAGACACAAAACTTTGAGACACAGGGGTACTTAGACTCTGAGACACTGAAACACAAAGACACTGAGACACTGAGACTCTGAGACACTGAGACACAAAGACACAGAGACAATGAGGCACAGAGACACTGAAACACAGAGACACTGAGACTCTGAGACACTGAGACACAGAGACACTGAGACACTGAGACAGAGAAACTTTGAGACACTGAGACACTGTGACACTGAGGCACTGAGACACTCAGACACAGAGACAAAGAGACATTGAATCAATGAGACACTGAGGCACAGACACACTGAGACTCTGAGACACTGAGAGACAGAGACACTGAGATACTGAGGCACAGACACACTGAGACTCTGAGACACTGAGACTCTGAGACACTGCACACAACGATTTGAGACACTGAGACAATGAGACTCTGAGATTCTGAGACTCTGAGACAAAGTGACACTGGGACACAGAGACACTGAGACTCTGAGATTCTGAGACACAGAGACACTGAGACACAAAACTTTGAGACACAGGGGTACTGAGACTCTGAGACACTGAAACACAAAGACACTGAGACACTGAGACTCTGAGACACTGAGACACAAAGACACAGAGACAATGAGGCACAGAGACACTGAAACACAGAGACACTGAGACTCTGAGACACTGAGACACAGAGACACTGAGACTCTGAGACACTGCACACAACGATTTGAGACACTGAGACAATGAGACTCTGAGATTCTGAGACACAGAGACACTGAGACACTGAGACACAAAACTTTGAGACACTGAGACTCTGAGACACTGAAACACAATGACACTGAGACACTGAGACTCTGAGACACTGAGACACTGAACACTAAGACACAGAGACACTGAGACACAGAGACACAGAGAGACTGAGATTCTGATACATTGAGACACAGAGACACTGAGGCACCAAGACACAGAGACACAGATTCACTGAGCCACAGAGACACTGAGACACAGTGACACAGAGACACTGAGGCGCAGAGACACTGAGACTCTGAGACACTGAGACACTGAGACACTGAGACTCTGAGACACTGAGACACAGAGACACAGAGACACTGAGACGCTGAACACTGAGACACAGAAACACTGAGACACAGAGACACTGAGACACTGAGACTCTGAGTCACTGAGACACAGAAATACTGAGGCACAGAGACACTGAGACACAGAGACAATGAGACACAGAGACACTGAAACTCTGAGACACTGAGACAGAGAGACTTTGAGACACTGAGACACTGAGGCACAGAGACACTCAGACACAGAGACAAAGAGACATTGAATCAATGAGACACTGATACACTGAGACAAAGAGACACTGAGACTTTGACACACTGAGACACAGATACTGTGATTCTGAGACTCTGAGACACAGAGGCACAGAGACACTGAGACTTTGGGACACTGAGACACAGAGACACTGAGACACTGAGATACAGAGGCACAAAGACACTGAGACACAGTGACACTGTGACACTGAGATACTGAGACACTGAGACACATAGACACTGAGACTCTGAGACACAGAGGAACAGAGACACTGAGACACTGAGACATAGAGACACAGAGACACTGTGACACTGAGACACTGAGGCAATGAGATACTGAGACACAGAGACACTGAGAGACTGAGACACAAAGACACTGAGACACTGTGACTCTGAGACACTGAGAAACAAAGCCACAGAGACAGAGAGACACTGAGACTCTGAGACACTGAAACTCTGAGGCAATGAGACACAGAGACACTGAGGCACAGACACACTGAGACTCTGAGACACTGAGAGACAGAGACACTGAGATACTGAGGCACAGACACACTGAGACTCTGAGACACTGAGACTCTGAGACACTGCACACAAAAATTTGAGACACTGAGACACAGAGACACTGAGACTCTGAGACACTGAGACACAGAGACACTGAGATACTGAGGCACAGGGACACTGAGACTCCGAGACACAGAGACACTGGGACACAGAGACACTGAGACTCTGAGATTCTGAGACACAGAGACACTGAGACACAAAACTTTGAGACACAGAGACACTGAGACTCTGAGACACTGAAACACAAAGGCACTGAGACACTGAGACTCTGAGACACTGAGACACAAAGACACAGAGACACAGAGACAATGAGGCACAGAGACACTGAGACAAAGAGACACAGAGACACAGAAACACTGAGGCACAGAGACACGGAGACACTGATACACTGAGACACTGAGACTCTGAGACGCTGAGGCACAGTGATACTGAGTCACTGAGGCACTGAGACTCTAAGACATTGAGACACTGAAAATCTGACACACTGAGACACTGAGACACTGAGTCTCTGAGACACTGATAAACTGAGACACAGAGACACTTTGACTCTGAGACACTGAGACACAGAGACACTGGGACACAGAGACACAAAGAATTGAGATCCTGAGACACAGAGACACTGAAACACAGATACACTGAGACTCTGAGACACTGAGACACAGAGACATTGATACACTGAGACTCTGAGACATTGAGTCACTGAGGCACAGAGACACAGAAAAACAGAGACACTGAGACTCTGAGACACTGTGACGCAGAGAAACTGAGAGTCTGATAGACTGAGGAACAGAGACACTGAGGCACTGAGACACTGAGAGTCTGATAAAATGATGCGCAGAGACACTCAGACACTGAGACACTGAGGCGGCAAAACACAGAGACTCTGAGACACAGAGACACTGAGACACAGAGGCACTGAGATTCTGATACATTGAGACACAGAGACACTGAGGCACCAAGACACAGAGACACTGAGGCACAGAGACACTGAGATGCTGAACACTGAGACACAGAAACACAGAGACACTGAGACACTGAGACATAGAAATACTGAGACACAGAGACACTGAGACACAGAGACAATGAGTCACAGAGACACTGAGACTCTGAGACACTGAGACACAGAGACACTGAGACACTGAGACAGAGAAACTTTGAGACACTGAGACACTGTGACACTGAGGCACAGAGACACTCAGACACAGAGACAAAGAGACATTGAATCAATGAGACACTGATACACTGAGACACAGAGACACTGAGACTTTGAGACACTGAGACACAGAGATACTGTGATTCTGAGACTCTGAGACACAGAGGCACAAAGACACTGAGACACTGAGATTTTGGGACACTGAGACACAGAGACACTGAGACACAGAGGCACAAAGACACTGAGACACAGAGACACTGATTCACTGAGACTCTGAGACACTGTGACACTGAGGCACAGAGACACTGAGACACTGAGGCACAGAGACACTCAGACAGAGAGACACTGACACACTGAGGCACCAAGACACAGAGACTCTGAGAGATTGAGACTCAGAGACTCAGAGACACTGAGACAAAGTAACACAGCGACACAGAGACAATGAGGCACAGAGACACAGAGACACTGAGGCACAGAGACACAGACACAGAGACACTGAGACACAGAGACACTGAAACACAGAGACACTGAGACACTGAGACACAAAGTCACTGATACACTGAGACTCTGAGACACTGAGACACTGAACACTAAGACACAGAGACACTGAGACACAGAGACACAGAGAGACTGAGATTCTGATACATTGAGACACAGAGACACTGAGGCACCAAGACACAGAGACACAGAGACACTGAGCCACAGAGACTCTGAGACACAGAGACACTGAGACACAGAGACACAGAGACACTCAGGCACAGAGACACTGAGACACTGAACACTAAGACACAGAGACACTGAGACACTGAGACTCTGAGACTCTGAGGCACTGAGACACAGAGACACTGAGTCACTGAGACACAGACACACTGAGACTCTGAGACACTGAGAGACAGAGACACTGAGATACTGAGGCACAGACACACTGAGACTCTGAGACACTGAGACTCTGAGACACTGCACACAACGATTTGAGACACTGAGACACTGAGACACAGAGACACTGAGACTCTGAGACACTGAGACACAGAGACACTGAGATACTGAGGCACAGGGACTCTGAGACTCTGAGACACTGAGACGCTGATCACTGAGACACAGAAACACTGAGACACAGAAATACTGAGGCACAGAGACACTGAGACACAGAGACAAAGAGGCACATAGACACTGAGACTCTGAGACACTGAGACAGAGAGACTTTGAGACACTGAGACACTGTGACACTGAGGCACAGAGACACTCAGACACAGAGACAAAGAGACATTGAATCAATGAGACACTGATACACTGAGACACAGAGACACTGAGACTTTGACACACTGACACACAGAGATACTGTGATTCTGAGACTCTGAGACACAGAGGCACAGAGACACTGAGACACTGAGACTTTGGGACACTGAGACACAGAGGCACTGAGACACTGAGACACTGAGGCACAAAGACACTGAGACACAGTGACACTGTGACACTGAGATACTGAGACACAGAGACACTGAGACACTGAGACTTTGAGACACTGGGACACAGAGACACTGAGACTCTGAGACACAGAGGAACAGAAACACTGAGACACAGAGACACTGAGACATAGAGACACAGAGACACTGTGACACTGAGCAACTGAGGCAATGAGATACTGAGGCACAGAGACACTGAGACACAAAATTTTGAGACACAGAGACACTGAGACAATGAGACACAAAGACACTGAGACACTGTGACTCTGAGACACTGAGACAGAAAGCCACAGAGACACAGAGACACTGATACACTGAGACTCTGAGACACTGAGACTCTGAGGCACAGACACACTGAGACTCTGAGACACTGAGACTCTGAGACACTGCACACAAAAATTTGAGACACTGAGACACAGAGACACTGAGACTCTGAGACACTGAGACACAGAGACACTGAGATACTGAGGCACAGGGACACTGAGACTCTGAGACAAAGTGACACTGGGACACAGAGACACTGAGACTCTGAGATTCTGAGACACAGAGACACTGAGACACTGAGACACAAAACTTTGAGACACAGGGGCACTGAGACTCTGAGACACTGAAACACAAAGACACTGAGACACTGAGACTCTGAGACACTGAGACACAAAGACACAGAGACAATGAGGCACAGAGACACTGAAACACAGAGACACTGAGACTCTGAGACACTGAGACACAGAGACACTGAGACACTGAGACAGAGAAACTTTGAGACACTGTGACACTGAGGCACTGAGACACTCAGACACAGAGACAAAGAGACATTGAATCAATGAGACACTGAGGCACAGACACACTGAGACTCTGAGACACTGAGAGACAGAGACACTGAGATACTGAGGCACAGACACACTGAGACTCTGAGACACTGAGACTCTGAGACACTGCACACAACGATTTGAGACACTGAGACAATGAGACTCTGAGATTCTGAGACACAGAGACACTGAGACACTGAGACACAAAACTTTGAGACACTGAGACTCTGAGACACTGAAACACAATGACACTGAGACACTGAGACTCTGAGACACTGAGACACAAAGACACAGAGACACAGAGACAATGAGGCACAGAGACACTGAGACAAAGCGTCACTGAGACACAGCGACACTGAGACACAGAAAGACTGAGGCACAGAGACACTGATACACTGAGACACTGAGAGTCTGAGACGCTGAGGCACAGTGATACTGAGACACTGAGACACTGAGAGTCTAAGACATTGAGACACTGAAAATCTGACACACTGAGACACTGAATCTCTGAGACACTGATACACTGAGACACAGAGACACTGGGACACAGAGACACAAAGAATTGAGACCCTGAGACACAGACACACTGAAACACAGATACACTGAGACTCTGATACACTGAGACACAGAGACACTGATACACTGAGACTCTGAGACATTGAGTCACTGAGGCACAGAGACACAGAAAAACAGAGACACTGAGACTCTGAGACACTGTGACGCAGAGAAACTGAGAGTCTGATAGACTGAGGCACAGCGACACTGAGGCACTGAGACACTGAGAGTCTGATAAAATGAGGCGCAGAGACACTCAGACACTGAGACACTGAGGCACCAAAATACAGAGACTCTGAGACACAGAGACACTGAGAAACAGAGATACTGAGATTCTGATACATTGAGACAGAGACACTGAGGCACAGAGTCATTGAGACACAGTGACATAGAGACACGAAACTCTGAGACACTGAGACCCTGAGACTCAGAGACTCTGAGACGCAGATACACTGAGGCACAGAGACACTGAGACACAGAGACACTGATTCACTGAGACACAGAGACAAAGAGACATTGAATCAATGAGACACTGATACACTGAGACACTGAGACTTTGACACACTGACACACAGAGATACTGTGATTCTGAGACTCTGAGACACAGAGGCACAGAGACACTGAGACACTGAGACTTTGGGACACTGAGACACTGAGGCACAGAGACACTCAGACAGAAAGACACTGAGACTCTGAGGCACCAAGACACAGAGAATCTGAGAGATTGAGACTCTGAGACTCAGAGACACTGAGACACAGTAACACAGCGACACAGAGACAATGAGGCACAGAGATACAGAGACACTGAGGCACAGAGGCACAGAGACACAGATACACTGAGACACTGAACACTGAGACACAGAGACACTGAGACAATGAGACTCTGAGACACTGAGACACTGAACACTAAGACACAGAGACACTGAGACACAGAGACACTGAGACACAGAGACACAGAGACACTGAGATTCTGATACATTGAGACACAGAGACTCTGAGGCACCAAGAGACAGAGACACAGAGACACTGAAGCACAGAGACACTGAGAAACAGAGACACTGAGACACTAAGACACAGAGACATTGAGGCACAGAGACATTGAGACACAGAGACACTGAGACACTGAGACTCAGTGACACAGACACAGAGCCAGTGAGACTCTGAGACACTGAAGCACAGAGACACTGAGGCACAGAGACACTGAGCCACTGAGACACAGATACATAGAGACACTGAAACTCTGAGACACTGAGAAACTGAGAATCAGAGACTCTGAGACACAGATACACTGAGGCACAGAGACACTGATTCACTGAGACTCTGAGACACTGCGAAACTGAGGCACAGAGACACTGAGACTCTGAGACACTGAGGCACAGAGACAGTCAGACAGAGAGTCTCTGAGACACTGAGGCACCAAGACAAGAGACTCTGAGAGATTGAGACTCTGAGACTCAGAGACACTGAGACACAGTAACACAGTGACACAGAGACAATGAGGCACAGAGACACAGAGACACTGAGGCACAGAGGCACAGAGGCACAGAGACACAGAGACACAGAGACACAGAGATACTGAGACACAGAGACACTGAGACACTGAGACACTGAACACTGAGACACAGAGACACTGAGACACTGAGACTCTGAGACACTGAGACCCTGAGACACTGAGACACTGAACACTAAGACACAGAGACACTGAGACACAGAGACACTGATTCACTGAGACTCTGAGACACTGCGACACTGAGGCACAGAGACACTGAGACTCTGAGACACTGAGGCACAGAGACACTCAGACAGAGAGACACTGAGACACTGAGGCACCAAGACACAGAGACTCTGAGAGATTGAGACTCTGAGCCTCAGAGACACTGAGACAGAGTAACACAGTGACACAGAGACAATGAGGCACAGAGACACAGAGACATTGAGGCACAGAGGCACAGAGGCACAGAGACACAGAGACACTGAGACACTGAGACACAGAGACACTGAGACACAGAGACACTGAGACACTGAACACTGAGACACAGAGACACTGAGACAGTGAGACTCTGAGAAACTGAGACACTGAACACTAAGACACAGAGTCACTGAGACACAGAGACACAGAGACACTGAGATTCTGATACATTGAGACACAGAGACACTGAGGCAACAAGACACAGAGACACTAAGCCACAGAGACACTGAGACACAGAGACACTGAGGCACAGAGACACAGAGACACAGAGACACTGAGTCACAGAGACATTGAGACACAGAGACACTGAGACACTGAGACTCAGACGCTGAGACTCTGTGACACAGACACAGAGCCAGTGAGACTCTGAGACACTGAGGCACAGAGACACTGAGACACAGAGACACTGAGACACTGAGACACAGAGACAGAGACACTGAGGCACTGACGCACAGAGTCATTGAGACACAGAGACATAGACACACTGAAACTCTGAGACACTGAGAATCAGAGACTCTGAGACACAGATACACTGAGGCACATAGACACTGAGACACAGAGTCACTGAGACTCTGAGACACTGAGACTTTGAGACACTGAAACACAGAGACGCGGAGACACTGAGACACTGAGACTTTGGGACACAGAGACTTTGAGACACAGAGGCACAAAGACACTGAGACACAGAGACACAGTGACACTGAGACACTGAGACACAGAGACACTGAGACACAGAGACACTGAGACTTTAAGACACAGAGACACTGAGACACAGAGACACTGAGACTTTGAGACACAGAGACAGTGAGGCACAGAGACACTGAGACACAGAGACACAGTGACACTGTGACACTGAGACACTGAGACACAGAGACACAAAGAATTGAGACCCTGAGACACAGAGACACTGAGACACAGGGGCACTGAGATACAGAGACACTGAGACTCTGAAACACTGAGACACAGAAACACTGAGACACTATGAAACAGAGACACTCAGACACAGAGACAAAGAGACACTGAGACTTTGAGCCACAGAGACACTGAGGCACAGAGACACTGAGACACAGAGACATAGAGACACTGAGGCAATGAGACACCGAGGCACAGAGAAACTCAGACACAGAGATACAGAGACACTGAAACTCTGAGACACTGAGACACTGAGACACAAAGACACAGAGACACTGAGACTCTGAGACACTGAGACTCTGAGATAATGAGACACAGAGGCACTGAGAATATGAGATACTGAGACACTGAGGCACAGGGACAATGAGACACTGAGACTCTGAGACACCAGGACACAGAGACACAGAGACACTGAGGCACAGAGACACTGAGACTTTGGGACACAGAGACACTGAGGCACAGAGACATAGAGACACTAAAACTGAGACACTGAGACTCTGAGACACCAGGACACTGAGACACAGAGACACAGAGACACTGAGACACAGAGACACTGAGACACTGGGACACAGAGACACAGAGACATAGAGACTCTGAGACACTGAGACTCTGAGATTCTGAGACACAGAGGCACTGAGAATCTGAGACACTGAGACACTGAGACTCTGAGACACAGAGACACAGACTCACTGAAACTCTGAGACGCTGTGACACTGAGGCACAGAGAATCTCAGACAGAGAGACACCAAGGCACTGATTCTTTGAGACACTAAGACACAGAGACAAAGAGACTGTGAGACACTGAGACACAGAGACACTGAGACACAGAGAAACAGACTCACTGAAACTCTGAGACACTGGGACACAGAGACACTGAGACAGAGAGACACAGAGACACTGATTCTCTGAGACACTGATACACTGAGACACAGAGACACTGTGACTCTGAGACACTGAGACACACAGAATTGAGACCCTGAGACACAGAGACACTGAAACACGGATACAGTGAGACTCTGAGACACAGGGACACTGAGATACAGAGACACTGAGACTCTGAAACACAGAGACAGAAACACTGAGACACTATGACACAGAGACACAGAGACACAGGGAAAATGAGACACTGAGACACTGAGACACAGAGACACAGAGACACAGAGACACTCAGACACAGAGACAAAGAGACACTGAGTCTCTGAGACACTGAGACTTTGAGACACAGAGACACTGAGGCACAGAGACACTGAGACACAGAGACATAGAGACACTGAGGCAATGAGACACTGAGGCACAGAGAAACTCAGACACAGAGACACAGAGACATAGAGACACTGAAACTCTGAGACACTGAGACACAAAGACACAGAGACACAGAGACTCTGAGACACTGAGGCAATGAGACACTGAGGCACAGAGGAACTCAGACACAGAGACACAAAGACACAGAGACACTGAGACTCTGAGACACAGAGGCACTGAGAATATGAGATACTGAGGCACAGGGACAATGAGACACTGAGACACTGAGACTCTGAGACACTAGGACACTGAGACACAGAGACACTGAGACACAGAGACACTGAGACTTTGAGACACAGAGACACTGAGGCACAGAGACATAGAGACACTGAGGCAATGAGACACTGAGGCACTGAGACTCTGAGACACAGATAATCTGAGACACTGTGAGACTGAGGCACAGAGACACTGAGACACAGAGACACTGAGACACAGAGTCACTGAGACTCTGAGACACAGATAATCTGAGACACTGTTACACTGAAGCACAGAGAAACTCAGACACAGAGAAACAGACACACTGAGACACTAAGACTCTGAGACACTGAGACTCTGAGATACTGAGACACTGAGGCACAGTGACACTGAGACATTGAGACAATGAGACACTGAGACTTTGAGACACTGTGACACTGAGGCACACAGACTCTCAGACAGAGAGACACCGAGACACTGATTCTCTGAGACACAAAGACACAGAGACAAAGAGACTGTGAGACACTGAGACACAGAGATACTGACAGTCTGAGACACTGAGACACAGAGACACTGAGACACTGAGTCTCTGCGACACTGATACACTGAGACACAGAGACACTGAGACTTTGAGACACTGAGACATCGAGACACTGAGATTCTGAGACTCTGAGACACAGAGGCACTGAGACACTGAGGCACAGAGACACAGAGACACTGAGATTTTGAGACTCTGAGACACTGAGACACAGAGACACAGAAACACTGAGACACTGAGATATTCTAACACTGAGACTCTGAGACACTGAGACACTGTGAGTGAGACACTGCACCACTGAGACACAGAGACACAGAGAAACTGTGACTAAGAGACACTGAGACACTGAGAGACAGAGACACTGAGACACTGAGACTCTGAGACACTGAGACACAGAGACACTTAGACACTGAACACTGAGACACAGAGACACTGAGACACAGAGACACTGAGATACTGAGACTCTGAGACACTGAGACACAGAAATACTGAGACACAGAGACACTGAGACACAGAGACAATGAGACACAGAGACACTGAGACTCTGAGACACTGAGACACAGAGACATTGAGACACTGAGACACTGTGACACTGAGGCACAGAGACACTCAGACACAGAGACAAAGAGACATTCAGTCAATGAGACACCGATACACTGAGACACAAAGAATTGAGACCCTGAGACACAGAGACACTGAAACACAGATACACTGAGACTCTGAGTTACTGAGACACAGAGACACTGAGACTTTGAGACACAGAGACACTGAGGCACAGAGACACTGAGGCACAGATACACTGAGACACAGAGACATAGAGACACTGAGTCTCTGAGACACTGAGACTTTGAGCCACAGAGACACTGAGGCACAGAGACACTGAGACACAGAGACATAGAGACACTGAGGCAATGAGACACCGAGGCACAGAGAAACTCAGACACAGAGACACAGAGACACTGAAACTCTGAGACACTGAGACACTGAGACACAAAGACACAGAGACACTGAGACTCTGAGACAATGAGACTCTGAGATAATGAGACACAGAGGCACTGAGAATATGAGATACTGAGACACTGAGGCACAGGGACAATGAGACACTGAGACTCTGAGACACCAGGACACAGAGAAACAGAGACACTGAGGCACAGAGACATAGAGACACTAAAACTGAGACACTGAGACTCTGAGACACCAGGACACTGAGACACAGAGACACAGAGACACTGAGACACAGAGACACTGAGACACTGGGACACAGAGACACAGAGACACAGAGACTCTGAGACACTGAGACTCTGAGATTCTGAGACACAGAGGCACTGAGAATCTGAGACACTGAGACACTGAGACTCTGAGACACAGAGACACAGACTCACTGAAACTCTGAGACGCTGTGACACTGAGGCACAGAGAATCTCAAACAGAGAGACACCAAGGCACTGATTCTTTGAGACACTAAGACACAGAGACAAAGAGACTGTGAGACACTGAGACACAGAGACACTGAGACACAGAGAAACAGACTCACTGAAACTCTGAGACGCTGAGACACTGGGACACAGAGACACTGAGACAGAGAGACACAGAGACACTGATTCTCTGAGACACTGATACACTGAGACACAGAGACACTGTGACTCTGAGACACTGAGACACAAAGAATTGAGACCCTGAAACACAGAGACACTGAAACACGGATACAGTGAGACTCCGAGACACAGGGACACTGAGATACAGAGACACTGAGACTCTGAAACACAGAGACAGAAACACTGAGACACTATGACACAGAGACACAGAGACATAGGGAAAATGAGACACTGAGACACTGAGACACAGAGACACAGAGACACTCAGACACTGAGTCTCTGAGACACTGAGTCTCTGAGACACTGAGACTTTGAGACACAGAGACACTGAGGCACAGAGACACTGAGACACAGAGACATAGAGACACTGAGGCAATGAGACACTGAGGCACAGAGAAACTCAGACACAGAGACACAGAGACATAGAGACACTGAAACTCTGAGACACTGAGACACAAAGACACAGAGACACAGAGACTCTGAGACACTGAGGCAATGAGACACTGAGGCACAGAGGAACTCAGACACAGAGACACAAAGACACAGAGACACTGAGACTCTGAGACACAGAGGCACTGAGAATATGAGATACTGAGGCAGAGGGACAATGAGACACTGAGACACTGAGACTCTGAGACACTAGGACACTGAGACACAGAGACACTGAGACACAGAGACACTGAGGCACAGAGACATAGAGACACTGAGGCAATGAGACACTGAGGCACTGAGACTCTGAGACACAGATAATCTGAGACACTGTGACACTGAGGCACAGAGACACTGAGACACAGAGAAACAGAGACACTGAGACACTAAGACTCTGAGACACTGAGACTCTGAGATACTGAGACACTGAGGCACAGTGACACTGACACATTGAGACAATGAGACACTGAGACTTTGAGACACTGTGACACTGAGGCACAGAGAATCTCAGACAGAGAGACACCGAGACACTGATTCTCTGAGACACAAAGACACAGAGACAAAGAGACTGTGAGACACTGAGACACAGAGATACTGACAGTCTGAGACACTGAGACACAGAGACACTGAGACACTGAGTCTCTGCGACACTGAGACATCGAGACACTGAGATTCTGAGACTCTGAGACACAGAGGCACTGAGACACTGAGGCACAGAGACACAGAGACACTGAGATTTTGAGACTCTGAGACACTGAGACACAGAGACACAGAAACACTGAGACACTGAGATATTCTAACATGAGACTCTGAGACACTGAGACACTGTGACTCTGAGACACTGCACCACTGAGACACAGAGACACAGAGAAACTGTGACTAAGAGACACTGAGACACTGAGAGACAGAGACACTGAGACACTGAGGCTCTGAGACACTGAGACACAGAGACACTTAGACACTGAACACTGAGACACAGAGACACTGAGACACAGAGACACTGAGATACTGAGACTCTGAGACACTGAGACACAGAAATACTGAGACACAGAGACACTGAGACACAGAGACAATGAGACACAGAGACACTGAGACTCTGAGACACTGAGACACAGAGACATTGAGACACTGAGACACTGTGACACTGAGGCACAGAGACACTCAGACACAGAGACAAAGAGACATTCAGTCAATGAGACACCGATACACTGAGACACAAAGAATTGAGACCCTGAGACACAGAGACACTGAAACACAGATACACTGAGACTCTGAGTTACTGAGACACAGAGACACTGAGACTTTGAGACACAGAGACACTGAGGCACAGAGACACTGAGGCACAGATACACTGAGACACAGAGACATAGAGACACTGAAACTCTGAGACACTGTGACACAGTGACACGAGACACTGAGACACAAAGACACAGAGACACTGAGACTCTGAGATACTTGGACACAGTGGCACTGAGAATCTGAGACACTGAGGCACAGAGACTCTCAGACAGAGAGACACCGAGGCACTGAATCTCTGAGACACAGAGATTTAAAAAAACTGTGAGACACAGAGACACAGAGATACTGGGACACAGAGACACTGACAGTCTGAGACACTGAGATACAGAGACACTGAGACACTGAGACACTGTGACACTGAGACACTGAGACACTGAGACACTGAGGCACAGAGACACTCAGACAAAGAGACACTGAGTCTCTGAGACACTGAGATTATGAGACTCTGAGACACAGAGACACTGAGACACTGAGACTCTGACACACTGGGACACAGAGAAACTGAGACACTGAGACACAAAGACTTTGGGACACAGAGACTCTGAGACTCTGAGACACAGAGGTACAAAGACACTGAGACACAGAGACAGAGTGACACTGGGACACTGAGACACAGAGACACTGAGACTTTGAGACACAGAGACACTGAGGCACAGAGACACTGAGACACAGAGTCACTGAGACTCAGGGACACTGAGACTCTGAGATACTGAGACACAGAGGCACTGAGAATCTGAGACAATGAGACGCTGAGACTCTGAGACATTGAGACACTGTGAGACTGAGGCACAGAGAATCTCAGACAGAGAGACACCGAGACACAGAGACACATACTCACTGAAACTCTGAGACGCTGAGACACTGGGACACAGAGACACTGAGTCAGAGAGACACAGAGACACTGATTCTCTGAGACACTGATTCACTGTGACACAGAGACACTGTGACTCTGAGGCACTGAGACACTGAGACACAAAGAATTGAGACCCTGAGACACAGAGACACTGAAACACGGATACAATGAGACTCTGAGACACAGGGACACTGAGATACAGAGACACTGAGACTCTGAGCCACTGAGACACAGAAACACTGAGACACTGAGACACAGGGAAAATGAGACACTTAGACACTGAGACACAGAGACACAGAGACAAAGAGACACTGAGTCTCTGAGACACTGAGACTTTGTGACACAGAGACACTAGGCACAGAGACACTGAGACACAGAGAAACTCAGACACAGAGACACAAAGACACAGAGACACTGAGAGTCTGAGACTTTGAGACAGAGAGACACTGAGGCACAGAGACACTGAAACACTGAGACACTGAGACACTGAGACACAAAGACACAGAGACACAGAGACTCTGACACACTGAGGCAATGAGACACTGAGGCACAGAGGAACTCAGACACAGAGACACAAAGACACAGAAACACTGAGACTCTGAGATACTGAGACTCTGAGATAATGAGACACAGAGGCACTGAGAATATGAGACACTGAGACACTGAGGCACAGGGACAATGAGACACTGAGACACTGAGACTCTGAGACACTGAGACACTGAGACACAGTGACACAGAGACACTGAGACACAGAGACACCGAGACTTTGAGACACAGAGACACTGAGACACTGAGACACAGAGACACAGAGACACTGAGACTCTGAGACACTGAGGCAATGAGACACTGAGACTCTGAGACACTGAGGCACTGAGACACAGTGACACAGAGACACTGAGACTCTGAGACACTGAGACACTGAGACACAGTGACACAGAGACACTGAGACACAGAGACACTGAGACTTTGAGACACAGAGACACTGAGACACAGAGACACTGAGACTCTGAGACACTGAGGCAATGAGACACTGAGGCACTGAGACTCTGAGACACAGAGACACTGAGACACAGAGTCACTGAGACTCTGAGACACAGATAATCTGAGACACTGAGGCACAGAGAAACGCAGACACAGAGAAACAGAGACACTGAGACACTAAGTCTCTGAGACACTGAGACTCTGAGATACTAAGAGACAGAGGCACTGAGAATCTGAGACACTGAGACACTGAGGCACAGAGACACTGAGACACTGAGACACTGAGACTCTGAGACTCTGAGACATTGAGACACTGTGACACTGAGGCACAGAGACTCTCAGACAGAGAGACACCGAGACATTGATTCTCTGAGACACTAAAACACAGAGACAAAGAGACTGTGAGACACTGAGACACAGAGATACTGGGACACAGAGACACTGACAGTCTGAGACACTGAGACACAGAGACACTGAGACACTGAGACACTGAGACACTGAGCGACAGAGACAAAGAGACACTGAGTCTCTGAGACACTGATACACTGAGACACAGAGACACTGAGACTTTGAGACACTGAGACACTGAGACATAGAGACACTGAGATTCTGAGACTCTGAGACACAGAGGCACTGAGACACTGAGGCACAGAGACACAGAGACACTGAGATTTTGAGACACTGAGACACTGAGACTTGGAGACACTGAGACACTGAGACTTTGGGACACTGAGACTCTGAGACTCTGAGACACAAACGCACAGAGACACTGAGACACAGAGACACTGAGACAATGAGACTCTGAGACACAGAGACACTGAGACACTGAGACTTTGAGACTCTGAGACACAGAGACACTGAGACTCTGAAACACAGAGGCACAGAGACACTGAGACACAGAGACACTGAGACACTGAGACTCTGAGTCACTGAGACACTGTGACACTGGGACACTGTGACTCCGATACACTGAGACACTGAGACACGGAGACAGAGAGACACTGTGACACTGAGACACAGAGACATAGAGAGACTGAGACTCTGAGACACTGAGACTCTGAGGCACAGAGACACTGAGACACTGGGACACTGTGACACTGAGGCACAGAGTCACTGAGACACTGAGACTCCGATACACTGAGACACTGAGACACGGAGACAGAGAGACACTGTGACACTGAGACTCTGAAAGACTGAGACACTGAAACACTGAGATACTGAGACACTAAGGCACAGAGACTCTGAGACTCTGAGGCACTGACATACAGAGTCACTAAGTCACAGAGACTCTGAGACTCTGAGGCACTGAGATACTGAGACTCTGAAACACTGAGACACTGAGACACAGAAACACAGAGACACAGAGACACTGAGACTCTGAGACACAGAGACACTGAGACACAGAGACACTGAGACTCTGAGACTCTGAGACACTGAGAAACTGAGGCACTGATGCACAGAGACACTGAGACACAGAGACACTGAGACTCTGTGACTCCGAGACACTGAGACACAGAGACACAGAGAGACTGAGACTCTGAGACACTGAGACTCTGAGACACAGAGACACTGAGACACAGAGACACTGAGACTCTGAGACACTGAGAAACTGAGGCACAGAGACACTGAGACTCTGAGACACTGAGACACTGAGACACCGAGACACTGAGACTCAGAGTCACTGAGACACTGATGCACAGAGACACTGAGACACAGAGACACTGAGACTCTGTGACTCTGAGACACTGAGACACAGAGACACAGAGAGACTGAGACTCTGAGACACTGAGACTCTGAGACACAGAGACACTGAGACACAGAGACACTGAGACTCTGAGACACTGAGAAACTGAGGCACAGAGACACTGAGACTCTGAGACACTGAGACACTGAGACACCGAGACACTGAGACTCAGAGTCACTGAGACACAGAGACACTGGTACTCTGGGACAATGAGACACTGAGATACTGAGACACTAAGGAACAGAGAGTCTGAGACACAAAGACACTGAGGCACAGAGACACTGTGACACTGAGACTCTGAGACACAAAGACACAGAGACACTAAGACACAGAGACACTGAGACACAGAAACAGAGGGTCACAGAGACACTGAGACTCTGAGACACAGAGACACTGAGACACTGAGACTCTGAAACTCTGAGACACAGAGACACTGAGACACAGAGATACTGAGGCACTGTGACAATGCGACTCTGAGACACAAAGGCACAGAGACCCTAAGACACAGAGACCAGAGTCACTGTGACACAGAGATACTGAGACACTGAGGCACTGAGACTCTGATACACTGAGACACTGAGACACTGAGGCACAGAGACACTGACACACTGAAACACAGAGACACTGTGACACTGAGACTCTGAGACACTGAGACTCTGAGATACTGAGACACTGAGACACACAGACTCAGGGACTCTGAGACACTGAGGCACAGAGACTCTGAGACACTGAGGCACAGAGACACTGAGACACTGAGACACAGAGACACAGAGATACTAAGACTCTGAGAGACTGAGTCACTGAGACACTGAGGAACAGAGACACTGTTACACTGAGACTCTGAGACACAGAGACACAGAGACACTAAGACACAGAGACACTGATACTGTGAGACACTGAGACATTGAGACTCTGAGACACTGAGACACTGATAATCAGAGATAATGAGACAGAGAGACACTGAGACACTGAGACACAGAGACACTGAGACTCAGAGTCACTGAGTCACAGAGACACTGTGATTCTGGGAAACTGAGACACTGAGATACTGAGACACTGAGACACTGAGACACAGAGACACAGAAACACAGAGACACAGAGACACTGAGACTCTGAGACACAGAGACACTGAGACACAGAGACACTGAGACTCTGAGACACTGAGAAACTGAGGTTTGGAGACACTGAGACTCTGTGACACTGAGGCACTGATGCACAGAGACACTGAGACACAGAGACACTGAGACTCTGTGACTCTGAGACACTGAGACACAGAGACACAGAGAGACTGAGACTCTGAGACACTGAGACTCTGAGACACAGAGACACTGAGACACAGAGACACTGAGACTCTGAGACACTGAGAAACTGAGGCACAGAGACACTGAGACTCTGAGACACTGAGTCACTGAGACACAGAGACACTGAAACTCTGGGACACTGAGACACTGAGATACTGAGACACTAAGGTACAGAGAGTCTTAGACACGAAGACACTGATGCACAGAGACACTGTGACACTGAGACTCTGAGACACAAAGACACAGAGACACCAAGACACAGAGACACTGACACACAGAAACACAGGGACACAGAGACACTGAGACTCTGAGACACAGAGACACTGAGACTCTGAAACTCTGAGACACAAAGGCACAGAGACCCTAAGACACAGAGACAAGAGTCACTGAGACACAGAGACTCTGATGCACTGAGACACTGAGACACTGAGGCACAGAGACACTGACACACTGAAATACAGAGACACTGTGACACTGAGACTCTGAGACACTGAGACTCTGAGAGACTGAGACACTGAGACACTGAGACACAGAGACTCAGAGACTCTGAGACACTGAGGCACAGAGACTCTGAGACACTGAGGCACAGAGACACTGAGACACTGAGACACAGAGATACAGAGAGACTGAGACTCTGAGACACGGAGGCACAGAGACACAGAGATACTAAGACTCTGAGAGACTGAGTCACTGAGACACTGAGGAAGAGAGACACTGTGACGCTGAGACTCTGAGACACAGAGACACAGAGACACTAAGACACAGAGACACTGAGACTCTGAGACACTGAGACACTGATACTGTGAGACACTGAGACACTGATAATCAGAGATAATGAGACAGAGAGACACTGAGACACTGAGACACAGAGACACAGAATCTGAGACACAGAAACACTGTGACACTGAGAAACTGCACCACTGAGACACAGAGACACAGAGACACTGTGACTCAGAGACACAGAGACACTGAGACTCAGTGTCACTGAGTCACAGAGACACTGTTATTCTGGGACACTGAGATACTGAGACACTGAGACACAGAGACACAGAGACACTAAGACACAGAGACACAGATACAATGAGACACAGAGACACTGTGCACTGAGACTCTGAGACACTGAGACACAGAAACACTGAGACACTGAGATACTCTAACACTGAGACTCTGAGACACTGAGACACTGAGACACAGAGACACAGAGACACTGTGACTAAGAGACACTGAGACACTGAGACTCTGAGACACTGAGATGCAGAGACACAGAGAGACTGAGACACTGAGACACTGAGACACAGAGACACTGAGACATTGAGACACAGAGACACTGAGACTCTGAGAGACTGAGGCACAGATACTCTGAGACCCTCTCCCTCTGTCCCATGATGTGTCCTTTAGGGGGATTGTCCAGGATAAACTGTCCCTCTGTCCCATGATGTGTCCTTTAGGGGGATTGTCCGGGATAAATAATCCCTCTGTCCCATGGTGTGTCCTTTAGGGGGATTGTCCAGGATAAACTGACCATCTGTCCCATGGTGTGTCTTTTAGGGGGATTGTCCGGGATAAACTGTCCCTCTATCCCATGGTGTATCCTTTAGGGGGATTGTCCAGGATAAACTGACCATCTGTCCCATGGTGTGTCCTTTAGGGGGATTGTCCGGGATAAACTGTCCCTCAGTCCCATGGTGTGTCCTATAGGGGGATTGTCCGGGATAAACTGTCCCTCTGTCCCATGATGTGTCCGTTAGGGGGATTGTCCAGGATAAACTGTCCCCCTGTCCCATGGTGTGTCCTTTAGGGGGATTGTCCAGGAAAAACTGTCCCTCTGTCCCATGATGTGTCCTTTAGGGGGATTTTCCAGGATAAATTATCCCTCTGTCCCATGATGTGTCCTTTAGGGGGATTGTCCGGGATAAACTGTCCCTCTGTCCCATGATGTGTCCTTTAGGGGGATTGTCCAGGATAAATTGTCCCTCTGTCCCATGCTGTGTCCTTTAGAGGGATTGTCCGGGAAAAACTGTCCCTCTGTCCCATTAAAGTGTTCTTTAGGGGGATTGTCCGGGAAAAACTGTCCCTCTGTCCCATTAAAGTGTTCTTTAGAGGGATAGTCCATGATGAACTATCCGTCTGTCCCATGGTGGGTCCTTTAGGGGGATTGTCCAGGATAAACTGTCCTTCTGTCCCATGATGTGTCCTTTAGGGGGATTGTCCGGGATAAACTGTCCCTCTGTCCCATGGTGTGTCCTTTAGGGGGATTATCCGGGATAAGCTATCCCTCTGTCCCATGGTATATCCTTTAGGGGGATTGTCCGGGATAAACTGTCCCTCTGTCCCATTGTGTGTCCTTTAGGAGGATTGTCCAGGATAAACTGTCCCTCTGTCCCATGGTGTGTCCTTTAGGAGGATTGTCCAGGATAAAGTGTCCCTCTGTTCCATGATGTGACCTTTAGGGGATTGTCCAGGATAAACTGTCCCTCTGTCCCATGGTGTGTCCTTTAGGGGGATTGTCCAGGATAAACTCTCCCTCTGTCCCATGGTGTGTCCTTTAGGGGGATTGTCCGGGATAAACTGTCCCTCTGTCCCTTAGTGTGTCCTTTAGGGGGATTGCCCAGGATAAACTGTCCCTCTGTCCCATGGTGTGTCCTTTAGGGGGATTGTCCAGGATATACTATCCCTCTGTCCCATGGTGTGTCCTTTAGGGGGATTGTCCGGGATAAACTGTCCCTCTGTCCCATGATGTGTCCTTTAGGGTGATTGAACGGGATATACTGTCCCTCTGTCCCATGGTATGTACTTTAGGGGGATTGTCCACGATAAACTGTCCCTCTGTCCCATGATATGTCCTTTAGGGGGATTGTCCGGGATAAACTGTCCCTCTGTCCCATGATGTGTCCTTTAGGGGGATTGTCCAGGATAAACTGTCCCTCTGTCCCATGGTGTGTCCTTTAGGGAGATTGTCCAGGATAAACTGTCCCTCTGTCCCATGGTGTGTCCTTTAGGGGGATTGTCCACGATAAACTGTCCCTCTGTCCCATGATGTGTCCTTTAGGGTGATTGTCCGGGATAAACTGTCCTTCTGTCCCATGATGTGTCCTTTAGGGGGATTGTCCAGGATAAACTGTCCCTCTGTCCCATGGTGTGTCCTTTAGGGGGATTGTCCAGGATAAACTGTCCCTCTGTCCCATGATGTGTCCTGTAGGGGGATTGACCGGGATAAACTGTCCCTCTGTCCCATGATGTGTCCTTTAGGGGGATTGTCCAGGATAAACTTTCCCTCTGTCCCATGGTGTGTCCTTTAGGGGGATTGTCCAGGATAAATAGTCCCTCTGTCCCATGTTGTTTTCATTTAGGGGTATTAGAACATAGAACATAAAACATTACAGCACAGAACAGGCCCTTCGGCCCACGATGTTGCGCCGACCAGTTACAAAACAATGACCCACTAGCCTAAACCAATCCCTTTTCATTCATAAACCTATCCACAGATCTTTTAAACGCCCCCAAACTAGGTGCATTTACAACTGCAGCTGGCAGGGCATTCCAGTCCCTCACCACCCTCTGGGTAAAGAACCTACCCCTGACATCTGTCCTATAACTACCCCCCCTTAATTTAAAATCGTGCCCCCTCGTGTTAGCTTTCTCCATCCTAGGAAAAAGGCTATCACTATCTACCCTGTCTAAACCTCTAATCATCTTATATGTTTCAATGAGATCCACTCTTAGCCGCCTTCTTTCCAGCGAAAACAACCCCAAATCTCTCAATCTCTCCTCATAGGATCTCCCCTCCATACCAGGCAACATCCTGGTAAACCTCCTCTGCACCCTCTCCAAAGCCTCTACATCCTTCCTGTAATGTGGGGACCAGAACTGCACACAAAACTCCAAGTGCGGCCGCACCAGAGATGTGTACAGTTGCATCATGACGCTGCGACTCCTAAATTCAATCCCCCTACCAATAAACGCCAAAACTCCGTATGCCTTCTTAACAACTTTATCTACTTGATTCCCAACTTTCAGGGATCTATGTACACATACACCTAGATCCCTCTGCTCCTCCACACTATTCAAAGTCCTCCCGTTAGCCCTATACTCAACACATCTGTTATTCCTACCGAAATGAATTACCTCACACTTCTCCATATTAAACTCCATCCGCCACCTCTCAGCCCAGCTCTGCAACCTTTCTAAGTCATCCTGCAAACTATGACACCCTTCCTCACAATCTACCACACCTCCGACTTTGGTGTCATCAGCAAACTTACTAATCCACCCAACTATACCCTCATCCAGATCATTAATAAAAATTACAAACAGGATAAACTGTCCCTCTGTCCCATGGTGTGTCCTTTAGGGGGATTGTCCAGGATAAACTGTCCCTCTGTCCCATGGTGTGTCCTTTAGGGGGATTGTCCAGGATAAACTGTCCCTCTGTCCCATGATGTGTCCTTTAGTGGGATTGTCCAGGATAAACTGTCCCTCTGTCCCATGGTGTGTCCTTTAGGGGGATTGTCCGGGATAAACATAAGAACATAAGAACATAAGAAATAGGAGCAGGAGTAGGCCATCTGGCCCTTCGAGCCTGCCCCGCCATTCAATAAGATCATGGCTGATCCGTCGTGACTCAGCTCCACCTTCCCGCCCTCTCCCCATAACCCTTAATCCCTTCTCTTATCAAAAACCCATCAACCCGTTTCTTAAAAATATTTAGCGAGGCAGCCTCCACCACTTCAACGGGCAGAGAATTCCAGAGATGTAAACTGTACCTCTGTCCCATGATGTGTCCTTTAGGGTGGATTGTCCGGGATAAACAGTCCCTATGTCCCTTGGTGTGTCCTTTTGGGGGATTGTCCAGGATAAACTGTCCCTCTGTCCCATGGTGTGTCCTTTAGGGGGATTGTCCGGGATAAACTGTCCCTCTGTCCCATGGTGTGTCCTTTAGGGGGATTGTCCAGGATAAACTGCCCCTCTGCCCCATGATGTGTTATTAAGGGGATTGTCCGGGATAAACTGTCCCTCTGTCCCATGGTGTGTCCTTTAGGGGGATTGTCCTGGATAAACTGCCCCTCTGTCCCATGATGTGTCATTTAGGGGGATTCACCGGGATAAACTGTCCCTCTGTCCCATGGTGTGTCCTTTAGGGGGATTGTCCAGGATAAACTGTCCCTCTGACCCATGGTGTGTCCTTTAGGGGGATTGTCCGGGATAAACTGTCCCTCTGTCCCATGGTGTGTCCTTTAGGGGGATTGTCCAGGATAAACTGTCCCTCTGACCCATGGTGTGTCCTTTAGGGGGATTGTCCGGGATAAACTGTCCCTCTGTCCCATGGTGTGTCCTTTAGGGGGATTGTCCAGGATAAACTGTCCCTCTGACCCATGGTGTGTCCTTTTGGGGGATTGTCCGGGATAAACTGTCCCTCTGTCCCATGGTGTGTCCTTTAGGGGGATTGTCCAGGATAAACTGTCCCTCTGTCCCATGGTGTGTCCTTTAGGGGGATTGTCCGGGATAAACTGTCCCTCTGTCCCATGGTGTGTCCTTTAGGGGGATTGACCGGGATAAACTGTACCTCTGTCCCATGGTGTGTCCTTTAAGGTGATTGTCCAGGATAAACTGTCCCTCTGTCCCATGGTGTGTCCTTTAGGGGGATTGTCCGGGATAAACTGTCCCTCTGTCCCATGGTGTGTCCTTCAGGGGGATTGTCCAGGTAAACTGTCCCTCTGTCCCATGATGTGTCCTTTAGGGAGATTGTCCAGGATAAACTGTCCCTCTGTCCCATGATATGTCCTTTAGAGGGATTGTCAGGGATAAACTGTCCCTCTGTCCCATGATATGCCCATTAGAGGGATTGTCAGGGATAAACTGTCCCTTTGTCCCATGATATGTCCTTTAGAGGGATTGTCAGGGATAAACTGTCCCTTTGTCCCATGATATGTCCTTTAGAGGGATTGTCAGGGATAAACTGTCCCTCTGTCCCATGATGTGTCCTTTAGGGGGATGGTCCGGGATAAACTGTCCCTCTGTCCCATGATATGTCCTTTAGAGGGATTGTCAGGGATAAACTGTCCCTTTGTCCCATGATATGTCCTTTAGAGGGATTGTCAGGGATAAACTGTTCCTCTGTCCCATGATGTGTCCTTTAGGGGGATTGTCCGGGATAAACTGTCCCTCTGTCCCATGATGTGTCCTTTAGGGTGATTGAACGGGATATACTGTCCCTCTGTCCCATGGTGTGTCCTTTCGGGGGATTGTCCACGATAAACTGTCCCTCTGTCCCATGATGTGTCCTTTAGGGGGATTGTCCAGGATAAACTGTCCCTCTGTCCCATGATGTGTCCTTTAGGGTGGATTGTCCAGGATAAACTGTCCCTCTGTCCCTTGGTGTGTCCCTTTGGGGGATTGTCCAGGATAAACTGTCCCTCTGTCCCTTTGTGTGTCCTTTTGGGGGATTGTCCAGGATAAACTGTCCCTCTGTCCCATGGTGTGTCCTTTAGGGGGATTGTCCGGGATAAACTGTCCCTCTGTCCCATGGTGTGTCATTTAGGGGGATTCACCGGGATAAACTGTCCCTCTGTCCCATGGTGTGTCCTTTAGGGGGATTGTCTGGGATAAACTGTCCCTCTGTCCCATGGTGTGTCCTTTAGGGGGATTGTCCGGGATAAACTGTCCCTCTGTCCCATGGTGTGTCCTTTAGGGGGATTGACTGGGATAAACTGTACCTCTGTCCCATGGTGTGTCCTTTAGGGGGATTGACCGGGATAAACTGTCCCTCTGTCCCATGGTGTGACCTTTAGGGGGATTGTCCAGGATAAACTGTCCCTCTGACCCATGGTGTGTCCTTTAGGGGGATTGACCGGGATAAACAGTCCCTCTGTCCCATGGTGTGTCCTTTAGGGGGATTGTCCGGGATAAACTGTCCCTCTGTCTCATGGTGTGTCCTTTAGGGGGATTGACCGGGATAAACTGTACCTCTGACCCATGGTGTGTCCTTTAGGGGGATTGTCCAGGATAAACTGTCCCTCTGTCCCATGATGTGTCCTTTAGGGGGATTGTCCAGGATAAACTGTCTCTCTGTCCCATTATGTGTCCTTTAGGGGGATTGTCCGGGATAAACTGTCCCTCTGTCCCATGGTGTGTCCTTTAGGGGGATTGTCCAGGATAAACTGTCCCTCTGTCCCATTATGTGTCCTTTAGGGGGATTGTCCAGGATAAATTGTCCCTCTGTCCCATGGTGTGTCCTTTAGGGGGATTGTCCGGGATAAACTGTCCCTCTGTCCCATGGTGTGTCCTTTAGGGTGATTGTCCAGGGTAAACTGTCCCTCTGTCCCATGGTGGGTCCTTTAGGGGGATTGTCCGGGATAAACTGTCTCTCTGTCCCATTGTGTCCTTTAAGGTGATTGTCCACGATAACTGTCCATCTGTCCCATGATGTGTCCTTTAGGGGGATTGTCCAGGATACACTGTCCCTCTGTCCCATGGTGTGTCCTTTAGGGGGATTGTCCAGGATAAATTCTCCTTCTGTCCCATGATGTGTCCTTTAGGGGGATTGTCTGGGATAAACTGTCCCTCTGTCCCATGGTGTGTCCTTTAGGGGGATTGTCCAGGATAAACTGTCTCTCTGTCCCATGGTGTGTCCTTTAGGGGGATTGTCCAGGATAAATACTCCCTCTGTCCCATGGTGTGTCATTTAGGGGGATTGTCCAGGATAAACTGTCCCTCTGTCCCATGGTGTGTCCTTTAGGGGGATTGTCCAGGATAAACTGTCCCTCTGTCCCATGGTGTGTCCTTTAGGGGGATTGTCCAGGATAAACTGTCCCTCTGTCCCATGGTGTGTCCTTTAGGGGGATTGACCGGGATAAACTGTCCCTCTGTCCCATGGTGTGTCCTTTAGGGGGATTGTCCAGGATAAACTGTCCCTCTGTCCCATGGTGTGTCCTTTAGGGGGATTGTCCAGGATAAACTCTCCCTCTGTCCCATGGTGTGTCCTTTAGGGGGATTGTCCAGGATAAACTGTCCCTCTGTCCCATTATGTGTCCTTTAGGGGGATTGTCCAGGATAAATTGTCCCTCTGTCCCGTGGTGTGTCCTTTAGGGGGAATGTCCGGGATAAACAGTCCCTCATTCGCATGATGTGTATTTTAGGGGGATTGAACGGGATAAACTGTCCCTCTGTCCCATGGTGTGTCCTTTAGGGTGATTGTCCAGGATAAACTGTCCCTCTGTCCCATGGTGTGTCATTTAGGGGGATTGTCCGGGATAAACTGTCCCTCTGTCCCATGGTGTGTCCTTTAGGGGGATTGTCCGGGATAAACTGTCCCTCTGTCCCATGGTGTGTCATTTAGGGCGATTGAACGGGATATACTGTCCCTCTGTCCCATGGTGTGTCCTTCAGGGGGATTGTCCAGGTAAACTGTCCCTCTGTCCCATGTTGTGTCCTTTAGGGGGATTGTCCAGGATAAACTGCCCCTCTGTCCCATGATATGTCCTTTAGGGGGATGGTCCGGGATAAACTGTCCCTCTGTCCCATGGTGTGTCCTTTAGGGGGATTGTCCAGTTTAAACTGTCCCTCTGTCCCATGGTGTGTCCTTTAGAGGGATTGTCAGGGATAAACTGTCCCTCTGTCCCATGGTGTGTTCTTTAGAGGGATTGTCCAGGATAAACTGTCCCTCTGTCCCATGGTGTGTCCTTTAGGGTGATTGTCCAGGGTAAACTGTCCCTCTGTCCCATGGTGGGTCCTTTAGGGGGATTGTCCGGGATAAACTGTCCCTCTGTCCCATGGTGTGTCCTTTAAGGTGATTGTCCACGATAAACTGTCCCTCTGTCCCATGATGTGTCCTTTAGGGGGATTGTCCAGGATACACTGTCCATCTGTCCCATGGTGTGTCCTTTAGGGGGATTGTCCAGGATAAATTCTCCTTCTGTCCCATGATGTGTCCTTTAGGGGGATTGTCTGGGATAAACTGTCCCTCTGTCCCATGGTGTGTCCTTTAGGGGGATTGTCCAGGATAAACTGTCCCTCTGTCCCATGGTGTGTCCTTTAGGGGGATTGTCCAGGATAAACTGTCCCTCTGTCCCATGGTGTGTCCTTTAGGGGGATTGTCCAGGATAAACTGTCCCTCTGTCCCATGGTGTGTCCTTTAGGGGGATTGTCCAGGATAAACTGTCCCTCTGTCCCATGGTGTGTCCTTTAGGGGGATTGACCGGGATAAACTGTCCCTCTGTCCCATGGTGTGTCCTTTAGGGGGATTGCCCAGGATAAACTGTCCCTCTGTCCCATTGTGTGTCCTTTAGGGGATTGCCCAGGATAAACTCTCCCTCTGTCCCATGGTGTGTCCTTTAGGGGGATTGTCCAGGATAAACTGTCCCTCTGTCCCATTATGTGTCCTTTAGGGGGATTGTCCAGGATATATTGTCCCTCTGTCCCGTGGTGTGTCCTTTAGGGGGAATGTCCGGGATAAACAGTCCCTCATTCCCATGATGTGTCTTTTAGGGGGATTGAACGGGATAAACTGTCCCTCTGTCCCATGGTGTGTCCTTTAGGGGGATTGTCCGGGATAAACTGTCCCTCTGTCCCATGGTGTGGCCTTTAGGGTATTTGTCCAGTATAAACTGTCCCTCTGTCCCATGGTGTGTCCTTTAGGGGGATTGTCCGGGATAAACTGTCCCTCTGTCCCATGGTGTGTCCTTTAGGGGGATTGACCGGGATAAACTGTCCCTCTGTCCCATGGTGTGTCCTTTAGGGGGATTGTCCAGGATAAACTGTCCCTCTGTCCCATGGTGTGTCCTTTAGGGGGATTGTCCAGGATAAACTCTCCCTCTGTCCCATGGTGTGTCCTTTAGGGGGATTGTCCAGGAAAAACTGTCCCTCTGTCCCATTATGTGTCCTTTAGGGGGATTGTCCAGGATAAATTGTCCCTCTGTCCCGTGGTGTGTCCTTTAGGGGGAATGTCCGGGATAAACAGTCCCTCATTCCCATGATGTGTATTTTAGGGGGATTGAACGGGATAAACTGTCCCTCTGTCCCATGGTGTGTCCTTTAGGGGGATTGTCCGGGATAAACTGTCCCTCTGTCCCATGGTGTGTCCTTTAGGGTGATTGTCCAGGATAAACTGTCCCTCTGTCCCATGGTGTGTCATTTAGGGGGATTGTCCGGGATAAACTGTCCCTCTGTCCCATGGTGTGTCCTTTAGGGGGATTGTCCGGGATAAACTGTCCCTCTGTCCCATGGTGTGTCATTTAGGGCGATTGAACGGGATATACTGTCCCTCTGTCCCATGGTGTGTCCTTCAGGGGGATTGTCAAGGTAAACTGTCCCTCTGTCCCATGTTGTGTCCTTTAGGGGGATTGTCCAGGATAAACTGCCCCTCTGTCCCATGATATGTCCTTTAGGGGGATGGTCCGGGATAAACTGTCCCTCTGTCCCATGGTGTGTCCTTTAGGGGGATTGTCCAGTTTAAACTGTCCCTCTGTCCCATGGTGTGTCCTTTAGAGGGATTGTCAGGGATAAACTGTCCCTCTGTCCCATGGTGTGTTCTTTAGAGGGATTGTCCAGGATAAACTGTCCCTCTGTCCCATGGTGTGTCCTTTAGGGTGATTGTCCAGGGTAAACTGTCCCTCTGTCCCATGGTGGGTCCTTTAGGGGGATTGTCCGGGATAAACTGTCCCTCTGTCCCATGGTGTGTCCTTTAAGGTGATTGTCCACGATAAACTGTCCCTCTGTCCCATCATGTGTCCTTTAGGGGGATTGTCCAGGATACACTGTCCATCTGTCCCATGGTGTGTCCTTTAGGGGGATTGTCCAGGATAAATTCTCCTTCTGTCCCATGATGTGTCCTTTAGGGGGATTGTCTGGGATAAACTGTCCCTCTGTCCCATGGTGTGTCCTTTAGGGGGATTGTCCAGGATAAACTGTCCCTCTGTCCCATGGTGTGTCCTTTAGGGGGATTGTCCAGGATAAACTGTCCCTCTGTCCCATGGTGTGTCCTTTAGGGGGATTGTCCAGGATAAACTGTCCCTCTGTCCCATGGTGTGTCCTTTAGGGGGATTGTCCAGGATAAACTGTCCCTCTGTCCCATGGTGTGTCCTTTAGGGGGATTGACCGGGATAAACTGTCCCTCTGTCCCATGGTGTGTCCTTTAGGGGGATTGCCCAGGATAAACTGTCCCTCTGTCCCATTGTGTGTCCTTTAGGGGATTGTCCAGGATAAACTCTCCCTCTGTCCCATGGTGTGTCCTTTAGGGGGATTGTCCAGGATAAACTGTCCCTCTGTCCCATTATGTGTCCTTTAGGGGGATTGTCCAGGATATATTGTCCCTCTGTCCCGTGGTGTGTCCTTTAGGGGGAATGTCCGGGATAAACAGTCCCTCATTCCCATGATGTGTCTTTTAGGGGGATTGAACGGGATAAACTGTCCCTCTGTCCCATGGTGTGTCCTTTAGGGGGATTGTCCGGGATAAACTGTCCCTCTGTCCCATGGTGTGTCCTTTAGGGTGATTGTCCAGTATAAACTGTCCCTCTGTCCCATGGTGTGTCCTTTAGGGGGATTGTCCGGGATAAACTGTCCCTCTGTCCCATGGTGTGTCCTTTAGGGTGATTGTCCAGGATAAACTGTCCCTCTGTCCCATGGTGTGTCCTTTAGGGGGATTGTCCGGGATAAACTGTCCCTCTGTCCCATGGTGTGTCCTTTAGGGGGATTGTCCGGGATAAACTGTCCCTCTGTCCCATGGTGTGTCATTTAGGGCGATTGAACGGGATATACTGTCCCTCTGTCCCATGGTGTGTCCTTCAGGGGGATTGTCCAGGTAAACTGTCCCTCTGTCCCATGTTGTGTCCTTTAGGGGGATTGTCCAGGATAAACTGCCCCTCTGTCCCATGATATGTCCTTTAGGGGGATGGTCCGGGATAAACTGTCCCTCTGTCCCATGGTGTGTCCTTTAGGGGGATTGTCCAGGATAAACTGTCCCTCTGTCCCATGGTGTGTCCTTTAGAGGGATTGTCAGGGATAAACTGTCCCTCTGTCCCATGGTGTGTTCTTTAGAGGGATTGTCCAGGATAAACTGTCCCTCTGTCCCATGGTGTGTCCTTTAGGGTGATTGTCCAGGATAAACTGTCCCTCTGTCCCATGATGTGTCCTTTAGCGTGATTGTCCAGGATAAACTGTCCCTCTGTCCCATGGTGTGTCCTTTAGGGGGAATGTACAGGATAAACTGTCCCTCTGTCCAATGGTGTGTCCTTTAGGGGTATTGTCCAGGATAAACTGTCCTTCTGTCCCATGGTGTGTCCTTTAGGGGGATTGTCCAGGATAAACTGTCCCTCTGTCCCATGGTGTGTCCATTAGGGGGATTGTCCAGGATAAACTGTCCTTCTGTCCCATGGTGTGTCCTTTAGGGGGATTGTCCAGGATAAACTGTCCCTCTGTCCCATTATGTGTCCTTTTGGGGGATTGTCCAGAATAAATTGTCCCTCTGTCCCATGGTGTGTCCTTTAGGGGGATGGTCCGGGATAAACTGTCCCTCTGTCCCATGATATGTCCTTTAGAGGGATTGTCAGGGATAAACTGTCCCTTTGGCCCATGATATGTCCTTTAGAGGGATTGTCAGGGATAAACTGTCCCTCTGTCCCATGATGTGTCCTTTAGGGGGATTGTCCGGGATAAACTGTCCCTCTGTCCCATGATGTGTCCTTTAGGGTGATTGAACGGGATATACTGTCCCTCTGTCCCATGGTGTGTCCTTTCGGGGGATTGTCCACGATAAACTGTCCCTCTGTCCCATGATGTGTCCTTTAGGGGGATTGTCCAGGATAAACTGTCCCTCTGTCCCATGATGTGTCCTTTAGGGTGGATTGTCCAGGATAAACTGTCCCTCTGTCCCTTGGTGTGTCCCTTTGGGGGATTGTCCAGGATAAACTGTCCCTCTGTCCCTTTGTGTGTCCTTTAGGGGGATTGTCCAGGATAAACTGTCCCTCTGTCCCATGGTGTGTCCTTTAGGGGGATTGTCCGGGATAAACTGTCCCTCTGTCCCATGGTGTGTCATTTAGGGGGATTCACCGGGATAATCTGTCCCTCTGTCCCATGGTGTGTCCTTTAGGGGGATTGTCCGGGATAAACTGTCCCTCTGTCCCATGGTGTGTCCTTTAGGGGGATTGTCCGGGATAAACTGTCCCTCTGTCCCATGGTGTGTCCTTTAGGGGAATTGACTGGATAAACTGTACCTCTGTCCCATGGTGTGTCCTTTAGGGGGATTGACCGGGATAAACTGTCCCTCTGTCCCATGGTGTGTCCTTTAGGGGGATTGTCCAGGATAAACTGTCCCTCTGACCCATGGTGTGTCCTTTAGGGGGATTGACCGGGATAAACAGTCCCTCTGTCCCATGGTGTGTCCTTTAGGGGGATTGTCCGGGATAACCTGTCCCTCTGTCTCATGGTGTGTCCATTAGGGGGATTGACCGGGATAAACTGTACCTCTGTCCCATGGTGTGTCCTTTAGGGGGATTGTCCAGGATAAACTGTCCCTCTGTCCCATGATGTGTCCTTTAGGGGGATTGTCCAGGATAAACTGTCCCTCTGTCCCATTATGTGTCCTTTAGGGGGATTGTCCGGGATAAACTGTCCCTCTGTCCCATGGTGTGTCCTTTAGGGGGATTGTCCAGGATAAACTGTCCCTCTGTCCCATTATGTGTCCTTTAGGGGGATTGTCCAGGATAAATTGTCCCTCTGTCCCATGGTGTGTCCTTTAGGGGGATTGTCCGGGATAAACTGTCCCTCTGTCCCATGGTGTGTCCTTTAGGGTGATTGTCCAGGGTAAACTGTCCCTCTGTCCCATGGTGGGTCCTTTAGGGGATTGTCCGGGATAAACTGTCCCTCTGTCCCATGGTGTGTCCTTTAAGGTGATTGTCCACGATAACTGTCCCTCTGTCCCATGATGTGTCCTTTAGGGGGATTGTCCAGGATACACTGTCCCTCTGTCCCATGGTGTGTCCTTTAGGGGGATTGTCCAGGATAAATTCTCCTTCTGTCCCATGATGTGTCCTTTAGGGGGATTGTCTGGGATAAACTGTCCCTCTGTCCCATGGTGTGTCCTTTAGGGGGATTGTCCAGGATAAACTGTCTCTCTGTCCCATGGTGTGTCCTTTAGGGGGATTGTCCAGGATAAATAGTCCCTCTGTCCCATGATGTGTCATTTAGGGGGATTGTCCAGGATAAACTGTCCCTCTGTCTCATGGTGTGTCCTTTAGGGGGATTGTCCAGGATAAACTGTCCCTCTGTCCCATGGTGTGTCCTTTAGGGTGATTGTCCAGGATAAACTGTCCCTCTGTCCCATGGTGTGTCCTTTAGGGGGATTGACCGGGATAAACTGTCCCTCTGTCCCATGGTGTGTCCTTTAGGGGGATTGTCCAGGATAAACTGTCCCTCTGTCCCATGGTGTGTCCTTTAGGGGGATTGTCCAGGATAAACTCTCCCTCTGTCCCATGGTGTGTCCTTTAGGGGGATTGTCCAGGATAAACTGTCCCTCTGTCCCATTATGTGTCCTTTAGGGGGATTGTCCAGGATAAATTGTCCCTCTGTCCCGTGGTGTGTCCTTTAGGGGGAATGTCCGGGATAAACAGTCCCTCATTCCCATGATGTGTCTTTTAGGGGGATTGAACGGGATAAACTGTCCCTCTGTCCCATGGTGTGTCCTTTAGGGTGATTGTCCAGGATAAACTGTCCCTCTGTCCCATGGTGTGTCCTTTAGGGGGATTGTCCGGGATAAACTGTCCCTCTGTCCCATGGTGTGTCCTTTAGGGTGATTGTCCAGGATAAACTGTCCCTCTGTCCCATGGTGTGTCCTTTAGGGGGATTGTCCGGGATAAACTGTCCCTCTGTCCCATGGTGTGTCCTTTAGGGTGATTGTCCAGGATAAACTGTCCCTCTGTCCCATGGTGTGTCCTTTAGGGGGATTGTCCGGGATAAACTGTCCCTCTGTCCCATGGTGTGTCCTTTAGGGGGATTGTCCGGGATAAACTGTCCCTCTGTCCCATGGTGTGTCATTTAGGGCGATTGAACGGGATATACTGTCCCTCTGTCCCATGGTGTGTCCTTCAGGGGGATTGTCCAGGTAAACTGTCCCTCTGTCCAATGTTGTGTCCTTTAGGGGGATTGTCCAGGATAAACTGCCCCTCTGTCCCATGATATGTCCTTTAGGGGGATGGTCCGGGATAAACTGTCCCTCTGTCCCATGGTGTGTCCTTTAGGGGGATTGTCCAGTTTAAACTGTCCCTCTGTCCCATGGTTTGTCCTTTAGAGGGATTGACAGGGATAAACTGTCCCTCTGTCCCATGGTGTGTTCTTTAGAGGGATTGTCCAGGATAAACTGTCCCTCTGTCCCATGGTGTGTCCTTTAGGGTGATTGTCCAGGGTAAACTGTCCCTCTGTCCCATGGTGGGTCCTTTAGGGGGATTGTCCGGGATAAACTGTCCCTCTGTCCCATGGTGTGTCCTTTAAGGTGATTGTCCACGATAAACTGTCCCTCTGTCCCATGATGTGTCCTTTAGGGGGATTGTCCAGGATACACTGTCCCTCTGTCCCATGGTGTGTCCTTTAGGGGATTGTCCAGGATAAATTCGCCTTCTGTCCCATGATGTGTCCTTTAGGGGGATTGTCTGGGATAAACTGTCCCTCTGTCCCATGGTGTGTCCTTTAGGGGGATTGTCCAGGATAAACTGTCCCTCTGTCCCATGGTGTGTCCTTTAGGGGGATTGTCCAGGATAAACTGTCCCTCTGTCCCATGGTGTGTCCTTTAGGGGGATTGTCCAGGATAAACTGTCCCTCTGTCCCATGGTGTGTCCTTTAGGGGGATTGTCCAGGATAAACTGTCCCTCTGTCCCATGGTGTGTCCTTTAGGGGGATTGACCGGGATAAACTGTCCCTCTGTCCCATGGTGTGTCCTTTAGGGGGATTGTCCAGGATAAACTGTCCCTCTGTCCCATTGTGTGTCCTTTAGGGGATTGTCCAGGATAAACTCTCCCTCTGTCCCATGGTGTGTCCTTTAGGGGGATTGTCCAGGATAAACTGTCCCTCTGTCCCATTATGTGTGCTTTAGGGGATTGTCCAGGATAAATTGTCCCTCTGTCCCGTGGTGTGTCCTTTAGGGGGAATGTCCGGGATAAACAGTCCCTCATTCCCATGATGTGTCTTTTAGGGGGATTGAACGGGATAAACTGTCCCTCTGTCCCATGGTGTGTCCTTTAGGGGGATTGTCCGGGATAAACTGTCCCTCTGTCCCATGGTGTGTCCTTTAGGGTGATTGTCCAGTATAAACTGTCCCTCTGTCCCATGGTGTGTCCTTTAGGGGGATTGTCCGGGATAAACTGTCCCTCTGTCCCATGGTGTGTCCTTTAGGGTGATTGTCCAGTATAAACTGTCCCTCTGTCCCATGGTGTGTCCTTTAGGGGGATTGTCCGGGATAAACTGTCCCTCTGTCCCATGGTGTGTCCTTTAGGGGGATTGTCCGGGATAAACTGTCCCTCTGTCCCATGATGTGTCCTTTAGGGGGATTGTCCAGGATAAACTGCCCCTCTGTCCCACACAGTGAGCACGTGA